>CM071925.1:23396630-23575915 GCA_016081115.2 Rehmannia glutinosa
TTCGTTTTGAAACATAATCCCTTAGAAAATGATGTCGAATCTCAATATGTTTAGTACGGTTATGATGAACCGGGTTTTGAGCAATATTTATAGCGGATATATTATCACAAAAGATAGGTACATTTTCAAAAGAGCATTTGTAATCCGCTAAGGTTTGTTTCATCCAAAGAAGTTGAGTACAACAAAAAGCGGCGAAAATATATTCGGCTTCGACCGTTGAAAGAGAAACGCAGTTTTGTTTCTTTGAAAACCAAGAAACTAGGCAATCGCCTAAAAATTGATATTATCCGGAAGTACTTTTCCGATCATCAATATTTCCCGCATAATCCGAATCACTATAACCTTTAAGAGAAAAATTTGCATTCTTTGGATAGAATAAACCATATTGAATAGTGCCTTTTAAATATCGAAAAATCCTTTTAACGGCACTCATATGAGATTCTTTGGGATTGCTTTGAAAACGAGCACATAGGCATACGGCATGAAGAATGTCCGGTCTACTAGCGGTTAAATAAAGTAAAATACCAATCATACCTCGATACTTTGATTCATCCACGGACTTGCCTTTTTCATCTTTGTCAATTTTGACATTTGTTGCCATGGGGGTGGAAACGGTTCTTCCCTCTTCAATACCGAACTTTTTCAAAAGTTCTTTTGTATATTTTGATTGTGAGATGTATATGTCTTCTTGACATTGCTTAATTTGGAGTCCAAGAAAGAAATTGAGCTCCCCCATCATACTCATCTCAAATTCACCTTGCATTAACTTAGAGAATTTCTTGCACAAAGAATCATTAGTAGCACCAAAGATAATATCATCAACATAAATTTGCACAAGTAAACAATCTTGCCCTTTTTCAAAAACAAAGAGAGTTGTATCAACTTTACCTCTTATAAAACCATTTTGCAAAAGAAAAGAGCTAAGTCTATCATACCATGCACGGGGTGCTTGTTTTAAACCATACAATGCCTTTTTAAGTTTATAAACATCATTAGGCCTAGAAAAAAATTCAAACCCCGGAGGTTGTTTTACATAGACTTCTTCTTGAATAATACCATTTAAGAAAGCAGATTTAACATCCATTTGGTAAAATTTGAAATTTTTAAAACAAGAATAGGCAAGTAAAATATGAATAACTTCTAAGGCGTGCTACGGTGCAAAAGTTTCATCATAGTCAATACCTTCTTCTTGACAATACCCTTGAGCTACTAACCTTGCCTTATTTTGAACAATGTTGCCTTGATCATCAAGTTTGTTCCGGAATACCCATTTTGTACCAATTATGGTTTGAGAAGGAGGACAAGGTACCAATTCCCATACACCATTTTTTTCAAATTGATTCAACTCCTCTTGTATCTCTAGGAACCAATCCTCATCCTCAATAGCCTCCTTAGCATTTTTAGGCTCCTATTGAGAAATAAGAGCTTTCTCGGCAAATTTTCTCTGGGTCATCACTTTGTCAAGGGGATCACCAATAATAAGATCTTTTGGGTGATCTCCCTTAAATTTCAATGCAATGGGAAGATCCGAGATATCACCTCTATCTTCTTGAGGACCATTTGAAGTGTACGGTTGATCATTTGATGTAGGCGATTGAATATCAACTTGAACAATTGGTTCAATAATATCCTCTTCATCACTTTCATCATTGGGTATTCTTTTAACACCCGAAGCTTCATTGAATTTTACATGAATGGATTCTTCGACAACTCCACTAGTCTTATTGTAGACCCGATATGCTTTGTTTTTTTATGAATATCCCATAAATATCCCTTCATCGGCCTTAGGATCAAGTTTGTCCAATTGGTCCTTGGTATTCAAAATAAAGCATTTACACCCAAATATCTTGAAATAACTAATATTTGGAGTTCTACCTTTCCAAAGCTCATATGGAGTTTTATTCATTTTAGGACGAATATAAACTCGATTAATGACATAGCAAGCGGTACTTACGGCTTCGGCCCAAAAGTATTTTGGAAGTGAAAATTCATTGAGCATGGATCGACTCATCTCTTGTAATGTCCGATTTTTCCTTTCGGCTACTCCATTTTGTTGAGGTGTCCTTGGAGCCGAAAAATTATGAGCATAACCTTTGGTTTCACAAAATACTCTAAATTCACCATCAAATTCTCCACCTCGATCGCTTCGAATAGACTTGATAGTGTCTTCCTTTTCATTCTCAATAAGTCTACACAACTTAACAAACTCATTAACGGCATTGCTTTTATTGGTAAGAAAAAGAGCCCAAGTATATCTAGAAAAATCATCGACAATAACGAAAGTGTAATGTTTTCCACTTAGACTAGCCGTACCAATATCCCCATACAAATCAAGATGAAGCAATTGTACGGGTTTGGTTGTGGAAATTTCATTTTTGGGCTTAAAACTACTTTTAACTAATTTGTTCTTTTGACAAGTGTCACATAAGCCAAGATTTTCAAAATTCAATTTGGGTAGTCCTTTCACATGTTGATTTTTGTAAATATTTTTCAAATTTTTGTATCCAACATATCCAAGTCGCCTATGCCATAATTGAATTTCCACACCCTCTTCTTGGAACTTGATGTTGGTAAAAAGTTCTCTCCTCCCGGTCATATGGTGTGAACATCCGCTGTCCACGAGCCATTTTGAATCTTCCATTGTTGTTATAGCCCCTATTACCTACAAAAGAATTTCTTTTAGGTACCCTATAATTTTGGGGTCCATGGGGGTTAGTCTTGAGATCTTTGGGTCTCTAAACATGTCTAGAGCTATTTCTCAATTTGCAATTATTAGCATAATGTCCAACTTTGCCACAATAAAAACATGTAGGAGTATTAGAATTACTAGCACGTACAAAAGTTGGACCTTGGTTGTTTTTCTTAAAAACACTTTGAAATAGCTTATAACCAAGTCCCAATTTGGAATGGTCACCTCTTTGTGCATCTAAAATTTTAGTGACTTTATCCGTGCTTATGTTGAAACGATGCATATCATTTTTCAAACATTCAATATCTTTTGTGAGCAATTCCTTTTCGGTTTCAAGAGAGTGAACTCTAGTAAGAGTATGAGCTTTGTCTAAAGATTCATAAGATGTAAATAATTTTTCTTTTTCAACCTTAAGCTCCTTATGCTCCTTTTTCAAATTCTTATATTTAACAATTAAATTTTGAAACTCAATTTGCAATTCGTCAAAATCACATTGCAAGTCATCAACTATGGAGGAAGTAGAAAAATTAGAGCGTACCTCATTATTTTCATCGTCTATGGCCATGAGACCATGTTCGGTTTCTCCTTCCTCATCGGTTGTTTCGAGTAGTTCATCCCACGTTTTGACCTCCGCATTTAGAGCCTTCTTTTTCGTGAAAGGCTTCCTTTTCTTTTGCTCCTCTTCATTGAGCTTTGGGCAATCGGCAATGAAGTGCCCGGGTTTTCCGCATTTGAAGCAAGCATTATCTCTTGGTTTTCTTGCTTTATTTTTATTCACAAATTTTGCACACTTTCGAACAAGTGCGGCCGTTTCCTCATCATCATCATTATTATCATAGTATGCATTATTAGAAGAAGAAGCAAGACCTTTAGGAATAATTTGCATACCCGATTGATTTATGGATGGTTTGGAATTTTTCCTCTCCTTGAGATAGACTTCATAGATGAGTAGATTTCCAATAAGCTCGTCAAACTTGAGTGTCTCAAGATTTTGTGCCTCCGTGATTGTCGTTACTTTTTCGGACCGTGAGCCTGGAAGAGCATTCAATACCTTGGTCACCTTGTCTTCTTCGGAAATGACTTTACCAAGGGCCACAAGAGGATTGACAATATTGTCAAGCCTTTCCACCATCTTGGAGATGCTTTCGCCATCATACATGTTAAAGTTTTCAAAGTCTTTAACAAGCATGGTATTTCTTGCTTGCTTGACTTTCTTAGTCCCTTCATAGATTGTCTCCAATTTTTCCCAAACCTCATGTGCCGACCTTATCCCTCTTATGCGATTATACTCGGTGGCGGTAAGAGAACAATGCAAAATATTTAAGGCCTTACCGTTTAGAGAGAAAGCCTTTTTGTTGTTTTCATCAAACTCCTTGAAAGGTTTAGGAGCCAAGGTGCCATCCTCCGATTTCTTTGTTGGTTGATCAACTCCTTCAATGACCACATTCCAAATGTCAAACCCGCACCCTTGTAGGAAGCACTCCATACGGTCTTTCCAAAAAGCGTAGTTGTTGGCGTCGAATAGCGGTGGCTTGTTGGTGGAGGCGCCGGTGGTGAGATGAGCATCATTTGTAGCCATGGATCTTTCCTCTTTACTCGGAACGAGCTAGCCAAAGAGTTTGGCTTTGATACCACTTGTAAGTCCAAGTGACTACAATAATCTAGAGGGGGTGAATAGATTATCCCGGTTTTTCAGATTTTGCCCTCTTTTTTCGAAAGACTCAAGCAAAGATGAAATGCAAAGTGCGAAAATTAAATAGCACACGTTGATTTAAAGAGGTTCAACCCACCTAGGGCCTAATCCTCTACCACCCCAGTATATCCGGGATGGATTCCAAAAAAAAAAAGATTTTATTAATTTACCAAAAATTAATACAACACCTTGAGGATTACCACAACCCTCTTTCACTACCTTGAGGATTACCACAACCCTCTTACAACACCTTGAGGATCACCACAACCCTCAAACACCTATCACCTAGATCACCCAAGTGTATTCTTACCACAAGAATACTCACAAGGATGTCTTGTGTTGAATGATGGCCAAAATCAAGATTACAACTCAAAAATGATTGAAACAATATGAGTACAAGTGTAATCAAGAATTGAAAGCCTAGACCTCAAATTTGTGCAAGTGAAAGTGCTTAGGCTAATACAACAAGATATATGAAATTGTATGCTTGATTGCTCTTTGCTTGTATAGAGTGTTATATCTTGTTTTTTGAATGAAGCCTCTATTTATAGGAGAGGACTTGGCTTTCATTTCCAGACATTGGCTCCTCATTGGGGAGTGATTTGCTGCAAAAGAAACCATTTAAAATGATCAATATAGCTGTTAGAAATCCATCCCACAAAATAGGGAAAAGCTGTCTGAAAACGCAATGGATAGTTTGCTGATAAACAGGGGGTTCGACCGGTCGCGCAGAGATAAAATTTTAATTGAATTCTACGAATTTTTACACAGGGCAACCGGTCGGAGGGGGTGCGACCGATCGCCCTTAGCTGTGACCGGTTGGACTTGAAGAAATTATGAAACAGAGAAGTCTGAACCAAGAGGGCTGCTCCCAGGTACCGGTCGCCCAGGGGTCGACCGGTCGCCCTCACCGGTCGCCCACCTGGTCGACCGGTCGCCCTCCCCTTTTTTCCTTACGTCCCATTTTCTGTTTCAAAACTCAACTCAGGTACGGGTTGCCCTATAGGGCGACCGATCGAGCCTGAAACAAATGTGTTGTCCAATATTTTATCGAAAATAAACTCCAAAAAATACTCCGAAAAATAGTAAAAACATTTTAAGACGATCGGAAGTATTTAGACAACATTTAGGGACATTGTTTTGGTTTAAAAACTTATTTGAACAAAATCGGACAAAATCATCAAAATCATGATAAAAACATTTATCTAACACGTTCCACCTCAAAACAGAGACAAATACAGAAAAAGGGCTTCAACTCAGACACCGATCGACCACAACGGTCGACCCCCCCAATATCAGTAAACAGGTTGGAACTATTCGTTACAGCATTTGGGGACATTATTTTGGTATAAAATCAACTATATGAAATCATCAAAATTTCGATAAAAACATTTATATAACAAACTCCTCTTTTTTGATGATTACAAGCCAAAACAATTTTGGGAGATCGAATTTTACAACGAAATATATATTTTTGGTCAAAATCAACTATCCATTTTAAGCAGCACTTTTCACGTTTAAAATCAAAAGGATAGGAACAAAGATTTTTCAAAAATATTTTAAATAAGCTCCCCCTATCAACATGCTAAACAAAATAAAGAATAGAGGTAATCAACTAAAAGCTAAAAGCTCAGCTTTTGCAAATATGACTTGAAAATCAAGAGCTTAAAAGCTCCTCCTGTCAAATATAAGTCGGTAGTCATAAGTAATAGACCATTATGCAGTCATTAGTCCAAAATCCATCCGACTTAAAACTTTTTTATCCGCAGCTTATAGCTTTTTCATCCACAACTTATAGCTTTTTCTGCGAGCTTTTCTAGCTCAATTGATCTAAACATAATATTATGAGCTCATTCCATTTTTCTACCCCTTTTGAATCATCAAAAAGACTATTAGCACGATAAAAACATCATAAATATTTATATCAAAGTGTGCATTGAATCAAATTATCATACTTTTGAATGGAAAGTTTAGAATTCCAAAATGTAAGGGCAATCGATAGGAGAAAGTATATAGAAGCTCAATTGATGGATAAAACATGATCTCCATAAGGATATACGACAATGAAAGTCAAGAGAGTCATGCAAAAGATGAAATTTTTATTGAGGCATTTTATCAAACTCAAATGCCATTTTCAAAATATATAAGTAACTTAATTAAATAAGAAATCTATTTAAAAGCGCGTGAATAAGACATATTAAAAAAAAATATGCGATCTATTTTATTTATAAAACAAAAAAATCCATCACTCTTCAAATTTTACAAAATAATGCCTAATTATAAAAGTTTGCATCCAAATAAACAAAATATTCAACTAAAATCTTTGTCCTCCAAAAATAAAACACTAACTATTAAGAGTAACTTAAATTCATTAATAAAATAAGATTTTTCTAAAAATTCAAATTAAATAAAAATCATTGACTTCGCATCCACCGCCTCCAATCCTTGCCCGGACTCCTCAACCTTGTTAATATATATGGGGTGAGCTTTCAACTCGCTCCGTGGGGACACGTTTGTCAAGATTAAATACAACAATAGGCATAATCGTAAACATTCAACATGCAATTTAACTTTTACTCTGTCCTTTTCCTTTGGTGATCGCCGATTACTCTATAGTATCTGCGGTACACCCCCGAGATCAAATTTATCACCCACTTTTGAACCCCGAGATGCTTGATCCGGACCTTCTTACAAATGAATATAACATTGCGGGTTCACCCCGAGGATACTTCGATCTCGGACCTTCTTACTACCCCTGTCTAACATCATATCTTTTCACATTGCACATAAACGAATACACATATACGAAGCATTTAATAAAGACAAACAATTCGAAATAGAAAATATCCCCACCTTAAAAATAATTGTAGATATCTTGTGCAAAGAATGTAAAAAGAAGTAGTAAATCATAATCCTCGTTTTCTCATTTCCTACGATGAATTATAAAAATATACAATAAATAAACAATATAGTAAATAGGATAAGTAAAAAAGAAATTTGAAAACTGAAATTGAAGAAGAAATATCGTGTTATGCGTGAAAATTGGAATTCAAATAGAAGTAATTGAATTGGGTTTGATAAAGCTAGTCATGGGATGATCAAAATCGGCTAATGAAATTAACTCTCATCAAGACCCATATGTCGATCTCCACTTTCTCTTTTGCTCTTTTTTTTTTTTTTTGACTAACTAATATTTGCGTTTAATGTGTGATAGAAATTTGGGTATTATTGTTGGGTCATAGAATAAATTTTCGAAGAACGGCGGGTGGAATAATAGAATAAGAAGTATGAGTTGATTGCTTTGGGCATTGGTTTTCTTGGACGTCATAGGTAGAAACTAAAATATTTACCCTAACTCAAACATGGCAAAGCAGATAAAATAAATCTCTATGGATTACTAATATTTATAGGGTAATTTTATGAAGTTGATGATAAGTAGGATTTAAAATATGATAAGATAAAATCTGATTTTCATGTCATCTAATAGGAGTGAAATTCTATCTTAATAGGATTTTTAAAGAAATTTGGACTTTAAAAGGATAATGATTGAATTATAAATATTAATATCTTATAAAGAAAGTAATTAAGATAATTATAATATAAATAATAATAATAATAAATAGTTTCAAAAAAATACGGGATATTACACAAACACTTGGCATGCATAGGATAAAATCAAAGTTGTATATATCATTGGTAAATATAATCATGCCCAAAAATTTAACACCAATCCTAATTCTACAATCATATGTCATCAACATACATAATTCCCATCACAAAAATACAAGAATCATACAAATACACCAAGTATCGACACATTCTCAATGGTTCAACCCATTTGAGATTAAAAAGTGAATTAAACTTACCAATGATTGGAGAAGATGAATAATATGAAAAATATATACATTAAAGCTCAATGTAGTAGAAATTGCAAGAGAAAATCATTTTGAGTGATTTGTGTGTGAAATGTGCGAAGAGGTGTCAAGTTTTGAAAATTAACCGAATGAGAAGACAGAAAGCAATATATGCAATATATGGTTGCCATAGAGTATGCTCTGCGACCGCTTCCTTTCTCCAATTTCTATCTGATTTTCAATTAAAAAAGTGATTTTTCACCCCTAAGTTTTAAAAACACACAAAATGCAATTATAGACCTTATTCGATATGCATTATGCCTAAACGAGCTCGAATTGAAGTAAAAGACTCTGCGACCAAAGGTTTTGTAAGGATATCCGCGAGTTGATCTTGAGACGAAACAAAATACATCTCAATTTTTTATTTAGAAACACAATCCCTTAGAAAATGTCGAACCTCAAAATGGTTGGTTCGGTTATGATGAATCGAATTTTGAGAAATATTTATAGCGGTTGTATTATCACAAAAAATAGGAACATTTTCGAAAGAACATTTGTAATCTGCTAAAGTTTGTTCCATCCAAAGAAGTTGAGTACAACAAAATGCCGCGGAAATATACTCGGCTTCGGCCATTGACAAAGATACATCATTTTGTTTCTTTGAAAACCAAGATACTCGGTAATCACCTAAAAATTGACATGATCCACATGTACTTTTATGATCATCAATATTTCCCGCATAATCCAGATCACTATATCCTTTTAAAGAAAAATTTTCATTCTTTGGATAAAACAAGCTATAAGAAATAGTGGCTTTTAAATATCGAAAAATTCTTTTAATGACACTTAAATGAGATTCTTTGGGATTGCTTTGAAATCGAGCACATAGGCATACGGCATGAAGAATATCAAATCTATGAGTAGTAAGATAAGATGGTGGACATACCTCGATTTTTTTTACGAACAATTTACCATTATCATTCTTATCCAATTTGATGTAGAAAAGCATTGATCCCTTTGTGACCATTTGTCCGTTAACACCAAAATATCTCCTACAAAGTCTTAAGAAAAATTCTTACACAAGAGTTTAGTAGTACCGGATAATATAGACAATATTGATATAAACCAACTTAGAAATTAGACAAGTAGCACATACTATGCTTTTGTATTAATCAACAAAAGTTTGACAAAACAAGTAAGTTCTAATGTGCTTATAGAAAAGTTATAAAGGCCGTTTTTGAAATTTAAAAATATAGTTAAGACCTCATTTTTAAGAAACATTTTGAAAAGGAAATTTGCAATCAAGACATAAATAAAGACACGAATATGTGCAATAAATTATAAAAAAAATAAAATGCATAATTCAAGAAGAGTATAAGAGTTGCCAATATCGACATTGCCAAGGGTTGTGTCTTTCCCATTGTTGATTATACCTTCTTGAAAAATAATTTTGTTGATAATGTCTTCTCCTTTGATCATATAGCGCAAATATTTGTTGTCTATTTGGTGATTTGAATTTGACTATTATTACACCGAGTGCCTAACATGAAATTATCTTGTAGTACCCTCAAATGTTTTAGTCCTTTGGGATTAGCATTGAGACTTTTTGGTCTCCAATAATAATTTGAGCTATTTCTAGCCCGACACATAATTATTGTGTGACCACATTTACCGCAATAGAAGCAAATAATATTTTTAGAAGCATAATCATTCACATAAGTATGTACTTAGTTCTTTTTCATATCATTGATAACATTTGACTTATAACCAAGTCCTAGTTTCAAATGATCACAACGTTGAACATCAAGAATTTTGGTGATTTTATCGGCACTCAAATTAAACTCCATCATATCATTTTTCATGCAATCAATATTCTTAACTAGAGATTCATTTTCTTTTTCAAGTGTTTTAACCTTCTCTAGTGTAGTAGTGTGAGCATAAGAAAGTGATTCATATGAAACAAGTCAACTATCCTTTTTATTTTTCAAGATGTTGAATTTCTTTTTCAAATTTTTGTATTTAAAAAGCATGCTTTGGAATTCATTTTGAAGCTCATCAAAATCACCTTGCAATTCATTAATAAAAGAGATGGAAGAATCAGAGCGTACCTCATTGTCTTCTTCGATGCCCATTAGACATTGCTCGGCTTCTTCATAATCGGATGTTGCAAGAAGCTAATCCCACGTTATTGCTTTGGCTTTGGCATTCAAGGCTTTGTAAAAGTGTTTTTTCTTCCTTTGTTCATCTTTTTCTTTTGGACAATCGGCAACATAGTGTCCGCGTTTTCCGCATCTAAAACAAGACTTGTTTCTTGCTTTTCTTTACTTGTTCTTATTTACAAATTTTGTAATTTTTCTAATAAGTTCTTCATCTTCATCTTCTTCCTCTTCATCTTATTCATCACTTGAATAATAATTTTTCGATTTCGAGGCAAGACCTTTTGGAGTTGATCCCATATCTGGTTGAGAGGTCGATGTCTTTGAATTACTCCTTTCATTGGTATATCATAGATAAGAAGATTGCCGATAAGCTCATCAAAATTGAGAGTTTCTATTTTTGAGCTCCCGTAATAGCGGTAACTTTTTTGGACCAAGAGGTAGGAAGAGCATTTAGAACTTTTGTGACCTTATCCTCTTTGGAAATAATTTTCCCAAGAGCAACAAGAGGATTTACAATATTGTCAAGCCTTTCAACCATTTTAGAGATATTTTCTCCATCATTCATAGTGAAATTTTCGATATCTTTGACCAAGATGGTCTTTCGAGCTTGTTTCACTTTCTTTGTGCCTTTATAGATAACTTCCAATTTTTTTCCACACATCATGAGCGGATCAAATTCCTAATATGATTAGACTCCGTAGCGGTAAGAGAACAATGAAGAATGTTAAGAGCTTTACAATTTAAGGAGAATATTTTCTTGTCTACATCATCGAACTCCTTGAGGGCTTTAGGGATTTGAGTTTCATCCTCCTTTTTCTTCATTAGGATAGATACTCCATTAATAACCGTGTTCCAAATATCGAACCCGCAATCTTGTAGGAAGCACTCCATTCTATCTTTTCAAAATGTATAATTATTGGAGTCGAGGAGAGGCGGTCAATTGAATGAAGCAACCGGTTGGAAGATAGCTCTCGTTTGTAGCCATGGATCTTTCCTCTTTACTCGCAATGAGAAACGAGCTTATCAAAGGGTTTGGTTTTGATACTACTTGTTATTCCAAGTGGCTATGAAAATCTAGAGAGGAGGTGAATAGATTTTTCTGATTTTCCGATTTGCACCCTCTTTTTCGATTATGAAGATGACGAACAAAAAACGTGCTGAAATATAAACAACACACGATGATTTATAGAGCTTCACCCCACCTAGGGACTACGTGCTCTACCACCCGGTATGTCTGAATGGATTTTGAAAAGGAAAAAGTTATTAATAGATACCAAATTATTACAACCTTTACCTTGAAGAGTACCACACTCTTCTTACAACACCACCTATGAAGATCACCACAATCTTCCAACTCGAAGATCACCATAATCTTCCAACTCGAAGATCACCAAACTCTTCTTCACCTCGAAGAGCACCAAACTCTTCAACACGAATAACACCAAGCTTTTCAATCAATCACCTCTCATCAACCAAACGTGCTCTTGCCAAAAGAATACTAACAATGATTTCTTGTTTTGGATGATGTTAGAATTACAATCAAGATTACACTTTAAATTAAATATTACAACTCAAAAGTGCAAGTGTAATCAAGAAGGAAAGCCTAATACTCAAGATGTGAAAATGTAAGACTTATGCTAAATATAAGTAGTATGTTGAAAGTGAAGAACAAGAAGTTTTTTTTATTTTTGCTTGTTGTTTGTGTTGTGTTGTTTGTGTTGTGTTGTGTTGTCTTGTCTTAATTCTTCAAGCCTTCAAGTATTTATAGGATGGCTTTTTAAAACATAGGCTCCTATTAGAAGAGCGAAATCTGTAAAAGAAATGCCAATTAATCCAATAAAATAGTTGTTAGAATCAATCCCACAATTTCATGAAAAGTTGTCTAATGCAACGGATAGTTTCTGCTGATAAAACTTTAGGGCGAACGGTCGACCACTAACAAGAAAAATATATTTGAAATATAAAGCCTTGGGAGTCGGACCGGTCGACCATGGGGTTGGACCGGTCCCCCTCATGTTCGACAGTTCCACCTCGAAACAGAGACAATACAGAAAAAGGGCTTCAACTCAAACACCGGTCGACCCCCTCAATTTCAGCAAACATATTGTTCTCTGTTTTGACAAACTTCCAGGTACGAGTTTCCCTATAGGGCGACCGGTTGACCTCAAAACAGTGGAGTTGTCCGATTTTTGTCAAAAATAAAGTTCACGAAATACTCCAAAAAATTAGTAAAAATTATTTAAATTATTTTGAAGTATTTGGACAATATTTGGGGATATTATTTTGGTATAACACTCAATTATGTGAAATCATCAAAATTACGATAAAAACATTTATCTAACAGATTCATCTCCTATTCTACCGCACGGATGATTGCCAGTTTGCCACGTATATAGAAGTTACCATATTAGAACCCCATAATTTAGGCTTGATTTATGCTCCAAGATTAATATGGTAACTTCTATACACATGTCAATCATCCGTGCGGTGGAATAGGAGATGAAACACCATCATGGAATAGAATATCCCATTCGCTCTGCACTACTTTGTTGCAGAGTCTGCACTACTTTGGCGCAAAATCTGCACTCCATCTCCAGCAGTCTGCACTATTTTCTGCACTAAAAAAAATATTCCATATGATTATTTCTTTTATTTTGATTTTTATTACTTGATAAAATATTATATAAGTAATTTTATTTAATACAAAATTTATTTAATTGCACTATTTTCTTATTTATTTTACTTTACAAATAAAATTACATATATAATTTTTTTATAACATTAATGAAATATTATACTTTCAAAATTAATCAAACTAAAATAAATATTGTATTTTAGATTTTGTTTGTATTTTTTATAAAACCACATATTATTATTGAAATTATACATCATATAATTTGAAATTGTTATTAATATCTACGTAAAATACAATCAAAATATCCAATTAGAATAATAAATACCATTTTATTTCATATTTTAATAAACCAAAACTCTAAAACTTAAAAAAAGAAAAAGAAGAAAAAAAATAATAGCGCGGTGAAATGTTCATATATCCAAATTGGCACATGGAATGGCGCACTGTTGGAGCTCAAATTACTCCACCTTGAAGTTGGCACTCCCCTTGATGGAGATGCTCTAATTGTTTAGTGCTTTTATTTATGCATTCTCGTATGGATATTTTGTCAAGGGTACTTTTTTTCTGCCAAGGGTTGGTTTTACCTTGGTAGGTTTTAACGAGGTCCATACTTAAGCTACCTAGTCGTCTTGTGATCGGACTTTTTCCTTTTGTTTATATATTTTTACGCTTATTCAAAAAAAATCACCATATTATTATTATTATTATTATTATTATTATTATTATTATCATCATCTTATTAATAAAAATTGTATATATTTACATCATAATTTTTTTTGAATTGAAATGATTCTGAAGAAACTTCCTGCTGGTTACACCATCGGATGAAAAATAGTTGCAAGTCTACGCAGGATCTAACTGATCCGTAGAATTAGTACATCACAATAAATGCGTTGGGCAAAATACATACCAAAGAAATTGATCTTGCTTCTATCATTTATCATCGGATAATGAATCATTTGAATCTTTTGGAAAACAATCCCACGTGTCGAACAAACTTTTTAAATTAAGTAAGAAGTCACCTATTGAGGACAAATATAAGTCATTTATTGGGGACAAATTAAATTTATTAATAATTAAAGAGAGACTAAAAGTATTGAAATTTAATTCTCTCATGCATCCTCCTATATATTGAGGATGAAAGGAAAAAAAAAAAAAGATGCAGGTGCAGAAGCGGCGATGGTTTTGGAGAAATAAATTAATTTTATTATTATATTTACATCATTTAATCATTATATTATACAAAAATAATGTGACACTACTAACAAAATAAAATATGATATCTATATTAGTAATTGTCTCCCACAAAACTAAAACTAAATATATA
Source organism: Rehmannia glutinosa (assembly GCA_016081115.2). Taxonomy (NCBI): domain Eukaryota; kingdom Viridiplantae; phylum Streptophyta; class Magnoliopsida; order Lamiales; family Orobanchaceae; genus Rehmannia; species Rehmannia glutinosa. The sequence goes on from CM071925.1 coordinate 23,410,988, forward strand.
TCAAATCCACGTATATTTTCAAATAATAAATCTTCTCCGTTTTTAAAATAAACATGGAATTAAAACCAAGCTAACTCTATATAAAGTCTGTTAGAATTCAAGGGGTGAATTCTCTGGATTCTAGTGTGTATTGTGCAGAATATTGCCAATACTTAAGGTGACACATCGGAAGATTTTATGGCAAAAACAAAATGCACAGTACAATGAAAGGTTGAATGAAAGGTAGGCGAATGGGATTAGCACAATGTTAAACGAAAATACACAAATGAGCACATATTTAAGTTTATGCACAAGTATATAAAAATATACTTGTGTGGCGCCCTTAAGGCGAAAATCAGTGAAGCAGAATGTTGATTACAAACAACGAAGAACAAGTCAAAAGCTCCCTTATTGTACTTGATCTCTAGCTCAACCTTCTACTGTAAAAGTAAGAGAACAACTGAACCTAACCTGAGTTACACTTGTCTCTCAAAATATCAATAAGAAACAAAACTCTGAAGGAAAGTGTTGCAAAAGGACACACTAGGCACCTTCCTTAAAACATTCTTGTATAAAAAAAACTCAAACAAACTCTCTTTTTATGCTTCTAAAAAAAACTCTTTTTATGGCTTTGGCTCTCAACAATGGGTCTTAGCACATCAAAAATTCAAGAACAGATGATATGATGCCGACTGTGATGCCAACACTTTGTGCAACACCTGTAGAACGGTTAAGCACAACATGTTCTTGAATTATTTTCTGCACATTCCTTGTTTCCATGAAGACTCTCTCTAATTTGGCTCTAGCTCAGACTCTACGAAATTCATCAGCCTTCAACCTCCTTAAATAGAGCCCAAAAGTAACTCCAAATCCTATAAAGAGAAAGTGAGAAAGAACATGCCACAAATAACCTCCATGTAATGGGTTAGTGGATTATTTTTATATACAAAAACTACAATGCACTATCTATTAAAAAACTAAAAATAACCATAAATTATAACTATGTACAAGTGGTCAATAATTTTAGAAATGGCAAAACTCAAATAGAGTTTGACTTAGCACAAGTCAACTCTAACAAAGCCTTATGTTTTGGTCAACCACGTATAGTTTTAGCACTACAAAGAATAAACATCAGTTTACCTACGAAAAATATCTGCATGTAATTATTAAAATAATTGTAAAGGTAGGTAATGTTGTTGTAGGTAAAAATTATTGTAGGTAAATATTAACAACAAAATTTAAAACTATTGGAAAATACTTACAGTATTCTTTCGGTAAATATGAAAATTATCGGTGATTGGTCTGTAATTTGTCAGTATAATTTGGGAAATTAATATTTATTATTCTGTAGTTATTTTGTAGGTGACTGTAAAATTTAATGACAAAATCATTTATGTCTTTAAGTTATGTCGATAAATTGGAATCTTCTTAAAGTTGTTAGAGAGATTTTGTTATACTTTGAACTGTCGGAGATAAATAAAATGCAAATTGAATAAATATAATAAAATGCACAACATATTTAAGACTTTCATCTTTCGGGTCAAATTAAATGGAATAATAATAGGACAAGAATATTTAAAATGTTTCTTCATCGAAATAAAATAATTTTAATATATGTATATAACTAGTAATCCCGCACGTGCATTGCACGTGTATTATTATTTTATTATTATTCGCATGTATTATTATTTTTATTATTATTCACGCGTATTATTATTTTATTTTATTGTTTTACACTTACACTATCTGTTAAAATGAGCTGATATTTATTACTTTATTTTAATAATAAAATATTCATATAAAGTAAATAAAAATAAAGTTTATTTATAAAATTTACATTTTCAATTATAGACTTAAATTTCAAATTCAATTATGGGAAACATCAATTGAATCGATTAAATCAATATATATATAGTAAATTTTAATAATTCAATATAATAACATTAGTCAAAATAGTTTGTCTATACTTGATACCTTGACATTTCTCAGTTGACATTCTTTGTAGAAAATATCATCTAACAAATATTTCCAATATTTTTCTCAAACATATTATGGATGGCTTAAAGAGTCTGAATCCAAGTAATATAGTCAATAAATACCATTTATCACTGAAAGGGGTTCTTGAAATGGATAGGTTTAAATGCTTAATTCAAAATTTTCACTGTTTATAGGATTTTTGGACTTTTCTAAGAGGTGGTCTGTAGATACGGATCCTGATAATTCAATTTTTTTTTAAACATACAAAATACAACACTTTATAAAAGATATAAAGACAAAGATAGTAATAAATTAAATGCATGTTATTATTATTATTATTATTATTATTATTATTATTATTATTATTATTTATTATTGATGTTATTTCTAAATGTAATTTCAATTCTTTAATTAATTGTGTGAAAACTAATCAACAATCAAATTATAAATTTATTCGTACATATAATATCAAAATACATAAAAATGATCTTAACGTTTTCCCCACCTACACAAAAATTTGTTATTTTTTATTTTATGGTATAACTTAGTAAAAAGGAAAAAAAAATTAAACCAGTTTCATATCACAGAATTAACGTGTGGATAATTCAAAATAATAGGGTGTTAATGGTGCAATTGCAATTTTTTTTTCCTTATAGTGACTAATGAGAAAGAGAAAAGGCTCGAATGCATTGTAAATATGGTGGCTATATCAATGATTAATCACGTGTAAAATAAAGTTTGTCTAGTGCACAAAAAATCAGAATGTGTGAACAAAATTATAGTTCTTTAGTAGTGGATACAGCTAGCTTGGATTATACAAAACCCATATCATTGGATTTTGGAATATAAGAAGTAGCAAGGATATATATCACATGTAAAATGTTTTTGTTTAAACTTTTTTCCGCCTTTTCTTTTGGCTCGTGTAATGATTTTTAGGAAGAAAACTACTCAAAATTATCACGATGCATGATTGATATATATGAAATGACACGTCAATGCTATCAGTCACAAATAAAGTTATGGCAATCTTGATAATGTTACATCTTTTATTCATATTTCTTTTCGTGCGATATTGATTGAGAATTTGAGGTCCTGATTATGGAGAAAATACTAAACAGAACTAACCAAAACAAGTAACTATTAGCTACTCCAGGACACATTCTTTAGATTTTACAAATTTTGTAACATGCATAAGTATTTTAGAGGTTATAGAAGTAATTAAGAGGGACTAACAAAGCTAAAAAAAATTTTTTTTTGAGAGAAACCGAAGATATATTGATCATTGAATCGAGTCCGACACAATGAGGTCCACCAAATGATCAGGTATCGCCTCAATCCTTGGCTCAGACCCAACTAAAGCAAAAGTCAAACGAGCAAGGTGATGGGCTATAGTATTGCCCGACCTCTTAACAAAACTAGAACTAAAAGACTCGAAACTAGTAGCAAAATGGTGGATATCCGAAATTAAATTCCCTAGATATGAAGGGTCTTCAGCCTGCCCCTTGAGACAGTTGATAAGAGAGATATAGTCAGCATCGATAGCCAATTTGCGTATGCCAAGATCGCGCGCCAGCAGTACCCCCTCCCGACATGCGATCGCCTCCGCAATTTCGACTTCATAAATGGTGGGTAGGAGTCTAGAGAGCACTGAAACTACTTTACCGTCATGATCCCGCAGCACGATCCCAATTCCCGTGCCCTCATTCTCCTTCACAGATGCGTCGATATTGATTTTTATAGTATCATCAAGTGGTGGAAGCCAACTTTCATTCCCTTTCAAGCCTGCAGCTTTTATAATCCCCCTGCCCAATGCCTGTTCATGCTCAAGAAGCCTTGATGTTGCCATCTGGAAATAGTGCAAATGTGGTTTGACTCCCTTGCCGAATTGGAAATCGTTTCTTGCGCACCAGGCCCCCCACATCAACATAGCAAACAGAGCATGTCATTCACTATCCCCCTGTTGCATATGGAGCTCGATCCAATCCCCATCCCCCTTGCTGCTGAATATTTGGTACGTTAATTCGGAGAGGAGACGCGCCCCAAAAAAAAAACTTATTCCACGCACAATCTCTAATAGCATGCTCGTTCGTTTCTACCGCAAGCCCGCATCTACCACAAAAGTTGTCCAGCCTCACCCCTCTGCGATTTAGAGCACTCTTAGTAAGAAGAATGTTGTGAACACACTTCCATAAGAATGTTTTAATTTTGTTAGGAATTGTGAGAGCCCACAACCATCTCCAAATCTTGTCACCCCGTCCGGACGATGTGGAAAAATTGGATTCACTTTCTTTGATTGCCTTCGCCACCTTATACCCCGATCTTACCCAGTATTTGCCGTCTTTTGCGTAGTGCCAAACTAGCTTGTCATCTCTGCTCGTAGTACTTAAAGGGATTGCCAATATTGCTTTAGCATCAGAAGGTGAGAAATAATAATTCAATTTCTCATGATCCCACTCCCTCTTGGTAGACAAAATTAAGTCATTCACCCATACCTCAGTCTCTTCGTTGTGAGGCCGTGAGATAGGCGTGAAAGAAGGTTGCTCCGGAATCCACGGATCAGTCCATATATTAACGCTAGTCCCATCCCCAATATTCCAACGCAAACCACCTTCGAGTATTTTTCGACTCTCTACAATGCTTCTCCATGTGAATGATGGATTATAGCCAATTGTAGCATTTCAAAAAGTGCCTCTAGGGTAGTATCTTTGCTTCATGACTTTGGAAAGAATGGAGCTCTCGTTATTAATTAGACGCCTTCCTTGTTTAGCCAACATCGCCTCATTAAAGCATTGAATATCCCTAAAACCCAATCCACCTTCTTTTTTTGATCGACATAGGAGATTCCACGACTTTCAGTGAATGCGTTTTTCCTCCTTTTGTTGCCCCCACCAATAATTGCTTATGATAGAATTAATGAGATTGTATATATTCGCGGGGAACATAAAACAACTCATTAAATATGACGGGATGGCCTGGGCAACAGACTGGATTAGAATCATTTTACCCCCTGAGGATAAAAAAAACGTCCCTTCCATTCCTTTAGTTTCTTCCGAATCCGATCAACTACGTGCGCGAATCTCCTTCTTTGACCGCCAACTACCACCGGGATACCCAGATATATAGCATGCTTATCCACCCTTGGTACGCCCAGTCTGAGCGCAAGTGCATCCCTAGTCGCCATATCAACGCCTCTGCTGAATGAAACTTCGGACTTCTCGAGGCTGATTTGTTGGCCCGAAGCTCTTTCGTAATCATGTATAATTTTCCTTGTCTCATCAATTTATGTGGCATTGGATCTACCGAATATGATATTGTCATCGGCGAAAAAAAGATGTGATACTTCCGGAGCTTTTCGACAGACGCGTATCCCATGTAAACGACCCCCAAATTCCGCTTTTCGAATCAATGACGAAAAAGTCTCTGCACAAAAAAGAAAAAGATAAGAAGAAAGGGGGTCTCCTTGTTGGAGCCCTCGCGAGGGGTTAAATGTGTTACCCAACTGACCATTAATGGGAACAGAAAAAGAAACTGAGCTAACACATTCATAATTGTATGCACCAAAAAATTAAGTATGCCCGTTTTAACATAACACGTTCTATGAAAGACCATTTGACATAGCCTTGGACATATCTAATTTAAAAGCAAAAGACCCCCGCTTCTTAGCCAGATTATGCTTCATAGAATGGAAAATTTCAAAAGCAAGGAGGGCATTGTCCGTGATTAGGCGCCCTGGGACAAAAGCAGACTGTGTGTGGTGAATAAGGGAGGGGAGGACAATCTTAAGCCTATTCACAATCATTTTTGTGATGATTTTGAACAGAATGTTACAAAGACTAATAGGCCTATAATCAGTGACCAATCGTGGATTCTTTTTCTTTGGAATTAAAATAATGAAGGTGTGGTTAAAAGGGCATGGGCTGTATTGATAATATCGAGAATTAAGAATGGACCAAAATTTTTGAAAAAATAAAGCAGGCATACCATCCGGTCCGGGTGCTTTCGTAGGGTGCATTTGTGATAAGGCCGTCGTTACCTCCTCCGCTACGAATGGTCTAGATTGGGTTTGAGCTTGCATTATCCGTCATCTTATTGTCCACCGCATCTAGAACGTTATCCATATCCAAGTTCTCCTCCGACGTGAACAGCCTCCATAATAATCATTGAACACCCTTTCTATATCAGCTTCGTCCTCCACCAGCACCCCATCGGCGTTTTGAATTTTTTTGATAGAGTTTCTCGCCTTGCGGCCATTTGCTAATTTATGGAAAAAGGTCGTATTTTGATCTCCGTCCTTAATCCAATTAGCCCGTGACCGTTGATGCCACATCTTCTCCTGTTTAATATGCAACTCCCGCAATTTACCCTCAAGCCGCTGCCTTTTACGGAAGTCATCCCCTCTGCCCGTCCCATCCCCCATTGTTTGAAGCTCCTTCTCACAATCCCTAAGCTGGTTATTTATATTGCCAAAATGAGAGTTTTCCCAAGCTATTAGTTGAATTCCGCAATTATGAATTCTCGAAGAGATCGAGTCAGGGGCCATCGAATAACTATCATGTAGCCACATCTTTTTAACCACCTGCTGACACGATTCATCGAGCAACCACATAGACTCGAATTTAAAGATTTTTCTTTTTCATTTGCGCCGTTCGCTATTCGTCCCTTGAGTATTGATGATACCCAGCCGAGCAGTGTGAGAAATTAATCCACGCGTCATCGATCGACACATATTCGAATAGGTGACCTACGGGTGACGTCGATGATGATGTCGACAACACGTCACGAATTAGGCTCGCCCGCTACTTACGAGCCCAACGGCTCAAAGCCTAACCGCAACACGGCTCACGAGCCCCAGAGCCCAAGTTTCGAAATGAAACGCACGCGCGACAACCGTAAAAATAAACACATGCCCATGCTTGACACTTTATTGGTATCGGGAACGCCACATGTCGAGAATTATGAAGAGAAGTCGACAAGTGGCAAGTTTTGGCCGACATGCACACAACTATAGAGGGACATGTGTCGTTTTTTAGCTATTTTATTAATTAATGAATAGTTAGTGCAAAGGTGACTATTGTAAACCCACTTACTAAAAAGGGGTATAAAAAGGCTAAAAAGGGAAAAAGAAAAAGGGACAGATAGTAGCAAATTACAAAAAAGACCGACCCCAATATTCCAACAAAATACAAAAAGGCATAATTAGCCGAGAAATAAATGTACGTTACGCGTTTTCATTTCCACGTGTTAAACCTTTTTACATACTTCTACTTGTTGACCAAAACGCACGTCAACAAATTGGCGCTAGAAGGAGGGCCCGTATTGGTCGAAATTCGATAAAAAAAGCAAGTGAAACAAAAACCAGGTAAAATTTGACACGGAACCTTTTGATAAGGGAAGAAAATGAGTCAACCGTCAAGAAATGCCCGTTTGATCAAGAGCAACATTTGAACAACCAACCTTGGCCAAACTACGAATGGCCACAATATGCTCCAAACGGAAGCAGGAGTACTACTTTATTCCCTTTCGCTCGCTTAATCGCCAACCCAACCTTTGTACAACAAATGAACCAACTTATATCACAAACTCTTGCCACCACGAACTCTCAAGCACCTCCTCCACTCCTTGCAAATACTAACCCACTCAACCCACAACTAAATGTTAACATTAATCCTCAAATTCCGGATTTCCTCGCCACGAAGCTCAAGAAGCCGATTCGGGTAATGAACAACATGTCCGTCATGACGAGAAAGCGGCAAAGAAAAATGAGGAGGAGCAAAGTCGTATAGCGAGTCATTTCGAGCAAACACGACATCGTCGTGCCCACTCCCGATGTTCGCCGGACGACGGAGTTGATCCCTTTCGCCCGGCTCGATCGATAAGTTCCGGCTCGTTTTTCGGATGAGCGGGAACAACTCGAAATCGATCGGGCCCAAGGCCCTAGCTTATGGCGAACGGGATGTAGAAATACACCGCTTACGTCGTCGTCGAACGATTGGAAGGCGGTCCGGATGGCGAAGCATCTCGAAGACCGCCCCAAGTCAGGAGCCGGCCACTTTGTTAAATCGCCATTTTCTCCTGGAATCCTGGCGATCCTTACCGCCAAAGTTGAAAATCCCCAGTCGGCCTCTATAATGGGAAACCGACCCCGACCACTCATGTTCACAAGTACTTAGCATGGATGGAACTATACGATCCAAGCGATGCCATCCTCTGCAGGCCTTCCCCACGACTTTGGGCGACCGAGCCCACCGTTGGTTTAGGACTCGCGCAGGGATCCATTCAAGCATGGGGGGATCTAGCCTCCGCCTTTACGACACATTTCTTAACGTCCAAAGTCCGAGCCGCGCCGAAAGACTCCCTCGTAAACATCAAACAAGGGAAAGACGAGCCCCTGAAGAGTTATATTTCTCGGTTTAATAAACAAGTTCGAGAGATGGAACCGGTGTCTGATGACGCCATTTTGATCGCAGCCATGGCTGGACTAGCCCCCGAGACTTGGTTCAATTACTCTATCCACGAGTCGGGGGCGACCTCGTATCAAGAATTTTTAATCCGCGCGGAACGCCATATTTGTGCGGAAGAAGCCATGGCAAGTAACCGCCCCGAGCACCGACAAGGGAACGTAAGAAAGGACGGAAGGAAAGAACCAGTAGTTGGGCCGGGGTCAGGTTTCCGGCCATTCTCGGAAAACCCGACCACTGGATTTAGAGCTCGCCAAGAGGCGAGAGCCGAAGTCGCCGCGTTAAGGAGTGCTTTGACCCACACTCCGGCCATATGGAGTGAAGTCTGGTCTGAATTTGTTGCCTCCGGCTCGGCCTCACGAAAATTGAGCCATCAAAATTAGATTAACGTCGATTACATGCCTATCACAAATCGATTCACGAATGACGAGTGCCGAGATCTAATTAGGGAAATCATGCGGGTTGTTCGACAGGGCGGCCTTAAAGATACGTTCATGAGCTACCACCCCACCGCAGATCAAGCTCAAGCGTCAACCGGAGCGCGTAGTCAACCCAGCTCTCCTACCGCCCCCTAGTCGAAAACCAGGGAGAGAAATCCTCATGATGTCAAGTGTCGGTCGGATCAATACCAACACAATGGAGGATGACGCTCCAACAGAAAAGAAAAGCCGATGTTAGGGAAGGCAACTAATGCCGAAAGACAAGTTCGGGTGGCGAAATCAAGGAAGGCCAACCCACCGCCACTTTGTGTTCTCGGATGCGGATGCCGACCAGGTGGTCCATCCTCATTCGACCCTCCATCATCACGGCACCGATTTGGTATTCCTGGTTCACGTAATTTTAATTGACTCCGGAAGCTATTCATCGAGTCATTTATGTCCGAGCATTTCAAGATTAAACGTGGATGATAGTTATATCCGTCCATGTAACGATAGCGATTCTCGGGGTTTGGAGGAGGAAGGATAGTCCCTCGGAGAAGTTGATTTGCCCATCCAAATGGGACAAGGTTTGCATAAACGGACTGTCATGACAACATTCAAAATAATCAATGCCGATTCGAGTACAATGCCATCATTGGGAGGCCATTGCTTTATCATATCAAAGCGGCCGTTTCAATATATCATTTTTGTATAAAATTCCCAACGTCTGATGGCGAAGCTATACATAAAGGGAATCAAAGGAGTCACGAGAGTGCTCTCTTAAACTCCGACCGGTGGAGATTAATGTGGTGGAACAAGGGCAAACCCGGTGGAACCACACAAGATAATCCCTTGCCCGGGAGGAGTCCGAGCGGCGGTGGTCGTTCGGAGGATAATCCAGGGCGCCGGCCGGGAAGGAGCCAATGATGGAAGAAAGCGAGCCGGCAATTGAAAACGAGCCGGCGAAGACGAATTACCCTGCAAATCAAGGAGGGGCAAAGCAAGAAAAGAAAACGAGCGGAACCATGAGAACAGGTTGATGCAATCAATGTCGGTAGGCCAAGCGGGCGCCAACTACGTATTGGTCATGATCTCCCGAACCATATCGAAGTGAGTTGATCGAATTTTTGGGGAATAATCTTGACGTCTTCGCATGGACTCACGCAGACATGCCAGAATTGACCCCAAGCATGCGTGCCACCGCCTCAATATTGATCTAACGTTCGCCCGGTCATCCGAAAAGGCGCAAACTTGGCCCGATAGATTCACTTGAGATCGAGGTTAACAAGCTACTAGACAATCAATTCATCCGGAAGCCCTCTATCCCGATGGGTCGCCAATCTGTTTTGGTAAAGAAAAGCAATGGCGATGGCGCTATGTGGATTTTACCAACCTCAACAAAGCATGCCCCAAAGACAGTTATCCATTGCGAATATCGATTACATGGTAGATGCCACGGCAGACACGAGCCGATGAGCTTCATGGACGCATACTCGGGTTACAACCAAATACGGATGCACCCGAAGATGAAGAAAATACCTCATTTTTCTCTGCCGAGGAATTCATTTCTACAAGATGATGCCTTTTCGGATTGAAGAATCTTTGGTGCGACCTATCAAAGGTTAGTAAATAAGATGTTTGAGAAAATGATAGGTCACACTATGGAAGTCTATGTAGATGACATGCTAGTAAAATCACTTTACATGTCCGATCATCTAAACGATCTTAATAAAATGTTTCTTTGTTTTGAGAGAGTACAAGATGATGTTAAACCCGAAAAATGCACATTTAGGGTCGGCTCGGGTAAATTTTTGGGGTATATGGTCAGCCAAAGGGGAATTGAAGCTAACCTGGACAAAATCAAGGCCATCACCGACCTAGAATCCCCAAACTCGTAAAAAGGTACAAAGCCTAACAGCCGATTGGCCGCCCTTAACCGATTTGTTTCTCGGTCCACGGACAAGTGCAAACCTTTCTTTGAAATTATAAAGAAAAGCAAAAATTTCGAGTGGACCGAGAGCGGCCTAAACAACACCTATCTTCAATCCCTATATTACAAAAAACGACCCAAGGGGAGGACTTGTATTTGTACTTGGCGGTATCCGAATACGCCATCGGCTCGGTGTTAATCGGGCTAGATGGCTCTATTCAACATCCGTGTATTACACCCGATCAAAGCGTTACATGATGCCGAGCTCGGTACCCACCAATGGAAAAGGCGCTTATTCATTAATTACCGCGGCGCGAAACTCCGTCCATATTTCTTAGAACACAAGATTATAGTATTGACGAACTATCCGTTGAAACAAGTGTTACACCGACACGATACTTCAGTCGGATGATTAAGTGGGCCGTCGAACTTAGCGAATTTGACATTATATACGAGCCACGTCTTGCAATAAAAGGACAAAGGCTTTAGCCGATTTTGTGGCGAATTCACGTCTTCCATACAATTGGAAGTCAAGGAAGACCAAGAATGGAAATTATTCGTTGACGGCTCTTCCACCGCAGGCGAGCGGGGGGGCGGAATCGTGATAATCAATCCAAATGAAAAATGCTCTTTGCTCGGCATGACGATTTGATTCCCATAGCTTGAACAACGGCCGAATATGAGGCGCTCATAGCGAGGCTTAGATATGGCGGCTTCTATGGGCCTAAAACAACTATTGGTGCACATGACTCTCGATTAGTCGTTCATCAAATCAACGGCGAGTCTGACGAAAGAGCAAAAAATTGCACAATATTTGGATTTGGTCAAGAAAAGGTTATCACACTTTAAGACAAAAGTCTTACATGTGCCCCGAGCCGAGAACATGCAAGCGGATGCCCTAGCTCGGCTCGGCTCTAGTCCAGGGCGGATGCCATCACGGATGTCACGGTCACTCTTATGCGCCCGTCACTCGGTGCAAAGAAAATATATACGACCAAACCGTCGAATGTGGATGACCCCAATCATCCAATACTTAGAGAAAGGAGTTCAACCTGAAAACAAAGTTGAGGCACTCGAACGCTACGAACTCAAGCGGCTCGGTTTACACTAGTAGACGGCATCCTATACAAACGAGGATATTCCATCCCACTCCTACGCTGTCTTTCCAAGACAGATGCAGATTATGCACTTCGAGAGGTTCATGAGGGAATATGCGGCAACCACGCTTTTGGCTATAAATTAATACGGCAAGGATACTACTCGGCCATCCCCGAAAAAGGACGCCGACCTCGTCAAAAGATGTGAGAGATGCGGGTTTGCACCACAGTCGATATCATCCAACAGCAGACTTACTTCCGTATTTAGCCCATGGCGTTTGCCAAATGGGAATGGACCTCATCGGACCATTACCCATTGGCAAAGCGTCAAGTATGCCATTGTGGCGGTGGATTATTTCACAAAATGGGCGGCGGAGCCTGCAAAAATAGATGAAGAAAAGGTTGTGAGCTTTGTATGGAAATCTATCATCTAGATTTGGGATACCACATTCGATTATTCTGAACAATGGGAAACAGTTCGACAACCGAAGATTCCGAAATTTTTGTGAAGGTTTCCACATAAAAACCATTTCTCAACTCCATACCACCCTTCAAATCGAACGGACAAGTTGAGGCCGTTAATAAAATACTCAAGTATACCCCGAAGGCGAGATTGGAGAGTCTAAAGGCAATTGGCGGAGGAACTACCGCGTACTATGGTCATACGAACGATACATCGAGCGACCACCGGAGAAACACCTTTTTCTTTAGCTTATGGAGCCGAGGCGGTGATTCTGTCGAGATTGGAGCCCCTACCTTGAATGCAAATTTTGAAGAAGGCTGTAATGAGGCCGCTCAGAGCCGAACTAGACTGCTCGAAGAAAAAAAGGTGCGATCTTAGAGATGAAAAATGCGGTGTATAAACAAAGGAGTGAAAGGTACTACAATTCGAGAGTAAAGGAAAGAAGATTTGGTCGGCGATCTTGTATTGAAAAAGATAACGGGCATTCAACCGAGCCCATTGAAGCCAACCAGGAGGGCCCGTTTGGATCGGCCCACGTCTTATCCGGTGGGGCATACCGGTTAGAATATTTGAGTGGAGAAAAATTTATGCATCCATGGAATGTAGCATACTTGAAGCGGTATTATCAATAAAGATCTCGATCTACAATCCGGATAAGATTCCAAAGAATTATCCCTTCATCGGTATTTCGTGAGCTCTTTAAAGGAAAACGAAGTTTTTACTCACCACAATATCAAGACTCGGCTACACACCGAGCACAAAATCAAGACTCGATTCTTAAAGCACAAAATCAAGACTCGACTCGCACCGAGCACAAAATCAAGACTTGGTTACGCACCAAGCACCAAAATCAAGACTTGGTTACGCACCGAGCACCAAAATCAAGACTTGTTCGTACGCATTCAAGACTTGGTTACGCACAAGCACCAAAATCAAGACTTGGTTCGCACCGAGCACCAAAATAAAGACTTGGTTACGCACAAGCACCAAAATCAAGACTTGGTTACGCACCGAGCACCAAAATAAAGACTTGGTTATGCACCAAGCATAAAGTGAAGACTTGGCCACGTGCCAAGTACAAAATAAGGACTCGATTATGCGCCGAGCGCAATAAAGACTTCGGTTCATAAACAAAATTTCGAAAACAAAATAAAGGACAGTTTATATCCTCGAGTGCAAGAATCGATTAAAGCGGCGGACCCCTCACTCGGAAATCTTGAAAATCGAGCCCCGTACTTGGGAAAATAAGAGGAGAAAAGAAGACAGCAACAATCTTACAAAAAGGAAAGAGCCGAGCATCCACAAAAAGCTTGAAATACATACACGGAAAGGAAAATAACAATTCATTTCTACTTCAAAAATAATTACATAAGGGAGGCCGGAGCCGTTACATCTCGAGGCACGAAGCCAAATTACCTACCTAGGGGTACATATAAAAGCATCGAACGGAGCGGCGGAATTTCGGCACCACCGCCGGAACCAACTTCTTCCACGTCCGGAGGAGGAGAGCCTGCGCATTAGAAGCCTCGGCAAATTTCGGCCGAAGGGTATCGAGATCGGCCTCCCGGGGGGCCAGTCTTCCTCAAGTTTAGCAACGATCGCCCGCCCCTTAAGTAAATCAAGAATTTCTTGGAGGTGGTCGCATGGCCACGAGTTAACATGAATGCATACTCCTCGGAGTTTTTGTAAGCTTTAATGGCCTCTCTACGAACTTCCTCGGTTGCCGTGGCGGCTTCTTCACCTCCTGCGTACATCGGATAGACGCCTCCCATTTCCTCGGCCGGGCGTGACGCGGCCACGTTCGGCTCGGCGACCTTAACCCGAGCTCTTCTTGACCTTGCGGGCCGATCTCGCTCTGCCTCGGCCCTCGCAGCCTCTCTCTCTCGAATTGGCCCGAGTTGTGGCCTCATCCGCTGAGTCTTTAAAGATTCTTGTACCCCTTGAAGGGTAACATAGGCTTCCTGCGGATCCCCGTGCCGTCTTTCCAGGTCGGCATATTTTTTCTCTAGCTCGCGAGTCCCCCAACCGCATGCCATAAGAGCCCAATCATCCGCCGGACATGGCCATGGCATCTTTTGTTGGCTTGATCTACGGCGAAAGCGGAGAATCGATGCCTTTTGTCCAGGCACGAGGGGCCGATCATTGCGGCCCGACACGCCTCCTTAAAGACCCTTGATTGCTCCTCTGTCGGCGTGGCACATCGAACGAATTCCACGAACCACCGGGCGTAGTCCAACCATTCCTCGCAATATTCATCTCTTGCTTGGTTGGGAGGGATGAAGTGACCTTCCCCGCCGAGGTCATCCGAAAAAGTTCGCGGACCTCCCTCTTCGTTGATGTTCGGGCACCGCCGACCAACCCCCTCGGCCCGATCGAGGCTCCTCCATCACAATTCCTCTTCTCCTTTGAAGAGGAGGATGAACCGCCTCCGCACCCCGTCGCCAGGCGTTTTCCGGCCGGATATCTTCTCTCCGAGCCCTCCACATCCATGGTCGATCGGCAACCGCCCCGAGTTAAATCGCGCCCGTGTTCCTCACGCCGCGAAGACATGCACGCAAGTCTAAGCCACGCCCGCACAAAGCAACCATCGTCGGAAGATCAAAAGAAAACAAAAAGATGTTTCAAAAGGAAATGTGAAAAAACATAAGTGTTTACCTCGGACAGTAGTCGCACTCGGCGCTCTGAGTCTCGTGTTGGTCCTACGGGCGCGGATGATCGCCCACGGGCTGGCCGTCGCAGGGACGGCGTAACTCGCTCTGTTCTCGCCGCTGCTCCCTGGAGAATGGGTCCGTATTTGTTCATTGCCGGGAGGATCTCGCTGAGTCTCTCTCTCAACCTCCACCTCCTGCTCGGCCGCCTCATCCCGAGCCGCCTCCTCGGTCTCGGGGTCGACGAGCGAGCAGTTCAAACCAGTTATGGCGATCTTTCAATCCGCCTATCTCGACACCTCGGCTCGGATATTCTCGACTGCGGATGAAGGTGGCCGACAAAGGCCCTTTTGATGCACGGTTCTCTACCAAGGTAAAAAGACAAAAGTCAGTCACAAAAAGGAACGATAAATAGCAAAAGCGAGAGAAGAGAGAAAGGATATGACTTATCGTAACCAAAAACAAAATCCGAAGGAGGATAAAGGGCGGTTTCCCTTCCTTCGTTCTCCACGCGAGCTTGCCACTCGCCGCTCACCCGGAGCCATTTCTCTTTCCGATCCTTCAACGATGAAGGAAGACCTTCCACTAAACTATCCGGATACCCCAATCGGGTTTGCACGTAATACCATCCAGGCGGTGACCTTTTGATGAAGGAGTCGCTCGCCAGGCGAAGAGTTCATTCATCTCTTTAAACTTAGGGCGAGGGTACTTCTCGAGGTGGAACATCACCAAAAGGCCAATAATTCTACCCCACGTAATGGGGTGCACTTGGTTGGATGCATACCCCATTTGCAAAGCCACGCGTGAGAAAAACCGCGTGAAAACGCAATCCAAATAGAAGGGTGGCGGTATGTATACCCACGCAACCCACGGGCGGGTCTTGGGGACCTCGGTGCCATCCGGTGCCAGAAATGGATACCACTTGGAATACGATACCTTGGCCGGAGCTCTCCCATCTCTCGAAGCATCAACATGCTTGGGATATCGTTTATATCGCTCGCGTCCACCGAGACTCAACACGAAGCGAGGCCTCCTCCATGCCGGCCGCCATTACGATGACCCACAGCCCTTGTTGCCTCTCCATACCTCGAATCACCGTAGAGGGTTCGTTTAACCGTTCCTCGTTATCACGCTCCGGTTACGATGGGTCCATGTTTTCTTCTTCTTTGGGTAATTGTCTAGAATCAACACTTAGCGATTCTTCGTCTGGAACTTGCTTGTGCCCGCCGGTGATACCGTTCCGCTATCTAAAGACGGTCATTTGGCGTCGGATTGAAGATAGTATGATGAGTCTCGCCCCAAAGACGTTCCACTTCGTGGAGAATCCGGAGAAGATATCCGAATAATGCTCGGGCTATGAGACGGAGATCGCCGTCTTGGTGAGAAAGAAAAGCGAGAAGGTTCGGAGGGGGTCTTCAATTTCAACCTCTACACTATAACTACGACTTCTACTATCCTCAAAGAAGACATTTATAGGTAAAGGGAGAGTATTTGGAAAAAATACCTAAGTTTGAAGTCTCGAACTTGGAAAGCCGACCAAATTTCTACTCGTTTACGCTTGCTTTAGCTCAAAGGTTAATGGTTGCGAAAGTGAATGATGAAGGGAAACGCGAGTATTTATAGATAGGGTTCCTCGATAGCGCGACAATTATTCGAAAAAGACGCTTTTAAAACTTAAAAACCGTCAAACATGTCAAAAATGTCGCGTCCCCACGCCCGCGACAGAATCGTGCGTGCCTTTTCGGTTCTGCGCAAGATGGTCCAAACACAAGATGCCACGTGTCTTCATTATGGCAACCCATTAATGCGCCCGTTTCAAGCATTAATTGCTCTCGACAGTGCCAGGAAAAAACCAAAACCTTGGAGAAATCCGTTTTCCCATTAAATGTTCATCATTAGCATTAAAGTTTAACTCCGATCTCGTAGATTCTTCTTTCTAAATCAAACTTGGGGGCCTTTGATGATACGAGCCGAGTTTGTGAGAAATTAATCCACGTCATCGATCGACACATATTCGAATAGGTGACCTACGGGTGACGTCGAGCGATGATGTGCGACAACACGTCACGAATTAGGCTCGCCCGCTACGAGCCCAACGGCCACGAGCCCAACCGCAACACGGCTCACGGAGCCCCGAGCCCAAGTTTGAAAATGAAACGCACGCTGCAACCGTAAAAATAAACACATGCCCATGTTTGACACTTTATTGGTATCGGAACGCCACATGTCGAGAATTATGAAGAGAAGTCGACAAGTGGCAAGTTTTGGGCGACATGCACAACTATAGAGGGACATGTGTCGTTTTTTAGCTATTTTATTAATTGATGAATAGTTAGTGCAAAGGTGACTATTGTAAACCCACTTACTAAAAAGGGGTATAAAAAGGCTAAAAAGGGAAAAAGAAAAAGACAGATAGTAGCAAATTACAAAAAGACCGACCCCAATATTCCAAAACGGCAAAATACAAAAAAGGCATAATTAGCCGAGAAATAAATGTACGTTACGCATGTTTTCATTTCCACGTGTTAAACCTTTTTACATATTTCTACTTGTTGACCAAAACGCACGTCAACAAGTATGTCGCCATCAGATAAGTACTGGGCAATGGTCCGACGCCACTCACGGGAGATGGTTTACTTGATATCCCGGGAATAAGTTGAGCCACCCCTGATTGTCGAGACATCGATCGAGTCTCTCCTGGATGTTTGCTTCACCCAGCTGCCCATTCATCCACGTAAACATGAACCCCTCGTATCCCAAATCATCCAAGTGTGTATCTTGAAGAGCTTTATGAAATTCCTCAATTTTACTCGCATCTCGAAACCGCCCTCCAACCTTCTGAAAATTGTATAAAATCTCATTAAAATCCCCTAAGCATATCCAACTATCGTTATTAGTCGAAGCCAGATTGCGAAGGAGATCCCATGTCCGTTCTTTGTTCGAGTCCTCCGGTCAACCATAAATCCCCGATAATCTCCAATTGTTGTGTGAACCCGACACAGCCCCATCGATATGATTCTATGAATCCGAGTTTACAGTGAAATCGTAACTTCCCTTCCATAGCATACATAAACCCCCTCTTCTGCCCCTTGAGATGAGTCACAACTAACTGCATGAAACCCCTCGAAACCCAATTGTCTAGTAATCTCTTCAGCTTCATTCCTATCTAATTTTGTTTCCATAAGGAAAACATAAATGGGATCTTTTTCCATGATGAATAGTTTAAGCACCCGAACTGTCAGTGGGTTCCCAAGCCCCTGATAGTTCCAACTAAGGCAACTCATTGTGTTCGGCGGGACTGCTTCTTCGCAGTCTCCGCCGTTAGAGAAAACGTACTCTGGATATCAAATAAACCAAATTCCTTCGGCTTTTTGACTTTTCCTTCCTCATTAGTGGAACTGATTGTGTTATCGCTTTCTATTTTCCGTTTGGTGGTTGAAAAAGATGGGGTAGTTGGCTTTTTGGAGGGGATACTATTTTTCAATCGACTCCAACAGTTCTTAGGTTTTTGGCTGGGTGTAGGGTCATTGTTGGGTGGTGTTGTAGTGACTGTAGGTGGTGTTTCGCTCATGGTGGCTGCGGGTTTGGTTAGGGCTAAGGAGCTCGGTTTTTCTTTGTTGGGCTGATTAGTTTTAATGGGGTTTTGTTGTGATTTGGGATGGTTTGTGGGTGGAGGTAATAGTGCTAGGAGTAGCTGCTGGTCAATGGATTTTTGTGTCAAGTGTTGGCTCGTGCTGGTGGTAATTAGGTTGGGTGGAGACGTGGGCAATGTTTGGGGCTGTTCGTTAGGCTTCAGTTTGCATGGGGGGTTAGAATGTATGGTGAGGGATTTGAGAGAGCTGTGAATGGAGTCATTAATCGAGTTGTTTGGGTCGTCTGGGGTTGGGAAGTGTGTTTTGTGTTTAGAGCGTGTATGGGTTGGGGAAAGGTTCTGGAAACAGATTGTTTGGTGGATGAGGAGGATTCAGCCGTGTGTTCAATACCGAACAGGTTTCTAGGGATGGTGTAGCGGGTAGGAGGTTCTTTTTGGGTTATTGGGCGACGGATAGGGGAAGCTTTCAACCATGGCCCATATTTCATGCTTGACGTGTCCTGGCATTCGTTTCTATCAAAGCCTTCGCAACTCCTGAAGAAATGCCCGATCAAGCCACAACAAAAGCAGTATGTAGGCAAAGACTCGTACTTCAACGGAAGAATTAATTTGGTTCCTTGTACCCGGATTGTCAGAACCCGTGTTAACGGCTTTGTGATATCAATGATTACCTTGAACCGATAAATTTCCGAATAATCCTTCAGTTGACATATCTACTATATCCGGTTCGCCCAATTGTCGAGCTAGGGTTTGAGCCGAGACTGAATTCATACACGCTACCGGGACATCATACGATCGAATCCAAAAAGTCGCCTTCGTAATATTGGCATTCGAAGGTTGCTCGTTAGATTCGAGTTTGCGTATTGCAAATAAGCCCCCATCGTAATTCCATGGCTGGTTTGCGAGCACCCTCTCCCTATCCTCTTTATCCTATTCAGGTCGGAACTCCACTCTCGAGCAATGATCGGTTTTTTCGGCTTCCAAGATTTTTTCATGACCTTGATAAGGTAGAACGATTTCCACGACTTATCCGTATATAGCTTCCCGACCAGACAGAGATCCGTTTCCAATGAATCTGACTGAGGTATAGGGTTCGGAATGTCAAGATCGACCACCTCTTCTTCTATCTCCATAAGATCCTCCATTACAGACCCCTACCGTTCACGTCGAATGCGATCTATGGACACATGCCCGTTCTATTATTGGTGAGCGGAGCAACAATCATGAAGCTTGCAAGAGAATCCTAGGTAGACCATATGTGTTGGAAGAGAGTTTCAACGAAACCCTACACAACTGACACCCTGCAAAAAACAACTAAACACGAAAACAAGAGAAGAGAGACAGACGAAAGAAAAACAAGATGAAAAGCGAAGAAAAAAGAAACAGAAAAAATGGGAGACAGATCGAGGGAGGGAGATGAAGAACCGGAAAGGTGGTAAGGAGTCAGCAGCGATCAGCCGAACGGGAAGAGGCCACAAAACCTAACAAAACCCTAAGGGTGACTCGGTCTCCTTCAGAGAGGAGAACTTTAAAAAAAAATTAAAATTAAATATATATGAACTAACCAAAACAAATTTATGCATTATCAAAATTCGATTTCAATTTCTTATCCGTTCGCGATTCATTCTATATTATGGTACATAAGTAGTCAGTTCCACTATCTCAAAAAATGCGATTTTTACGATAATATTAAAAGCCAAGTTAAAGCAGCCAATACCTTTTAAAAAAATCAATTTTAATTGAATTATTAAATGAATAAGGCTCCAACAATTTTAATGATAAGAACACAAATTGCAACTTTTTGTTGTTTAATATTCTTACGTTGGAAATTTTGTATGAGTAACGTGGGTTTTGACCTATGTTTGACCAAATATTTAAGTGGTTTTCATTCATGGAAAATAGAAATAAAATAGATAATCAAATTCTATAAAGTGAGTAGATGAGATTAACATTTGAAATTTCTCATAACCAATTTCGGATGAATGAGTAATTGATTCAAAAAGTAGACCACTCAAAACTGGAAAATGACGTGGAAATTGGAAAATGTGGGAATCGAATTAAAACCCATCCTACATAGGATAGAAAGTCAAAGTTAACTCAGTTTATATAGTCCAAGTATGAATAATGGGTTTGGGTGATTGGATGCACAAAGTTTTTAAAGGAGGAATGACCTATATGCTTGTAAGTTTGTTTCAAAAAGTGCTGCTAAGTCGAACTTGATAAAGTCGTTTGCATAACTAGTATCCAATACTAGTTCGACTTGTACATTTTTTTTTATCCCGTTTCCATTTTTTAAGTTAGCCATTTTCTTGAAAATCTTACAACCCAAATAACATTTTATTTATTAACTAATCAAATTGTGTAGGTCGAAAGAAGAAAAAAAGTGTTGACTCTAAGAAACTGGTAAAGGGTCCAGATCCAATCTAACAAATAGTAGCTGGAGATTGGAATAAATCTTGCCGCCGGCATCCTCGAATTCAAGTAAAATTGTAAATATGTATATACTTGCCCAAATTGACAATTTTTTTCTTTTAAAAAAAATAGAATAATTAGAGTGTGCGTGTGAAATTGTGATTAGTCTGGTTTGGTGGCCTATAAAGCACCACAAAGACCCCTCTTGTGGCTGCTGTGCCCAATCCCTCTCTCTCTGTCTCTCTCTTTTCTCTCTCATCCACTGTGTGTTGTGTGTGAGAGAGAAAAGAGAGTGAGTTTTCTTGTGTATAAATAGCTAGTCCTAATCCCCCAAACAGATTATTAACCTCAAAAAAAAAAAAAAGAAGAGAAATGGGAAGATCCCCTTGCTGCTCAAAAGTTGGATTGAGAAGAGGACCCTGGTCTACCAAAGAAGACACTCTTCTCTCCAATTACATCCAACAGAATGGCGAAGGCCAATGGCGATCTCTCCCCAAGAATGCTGGTAATTACTTTTTCACCCCCTCCATTTTCCACTTATTTCTTATTCGTACCACCCCCAACTCCTAATTTATAGTATTATTCATGACGACAGGGCTTTTGAGGTGCGGAAAGAGCTGCAGGCTTCGTTGGATGAACTATCTCCGGCCCGGGATTAAGAGAGGAAATATCAGCCAAGATGAAGAGGATCTAATCGTGCGGTTGCACGGGCTTCTCGGAAATCGATGGTCCCTAATTGCGGGCCGATTGCCAGGTCGAACGGACAATGAGATCAAAAACTACTGGAACACACATCTGCTCAAGAAGTTGCAGAGCGCTGGAATACAGCCCAAATCCCACAAAGATTTGCCTAAGCCCAACAAGAATAATAATAATAATAAGAAGAAAACTGCAACCAACATCGGGCCCAAGAAGAAAAAGAAGCTAAAGAAGGTTGCGGGCCGGGCCGACAAGTTGGATGAGGCTAGGAATGATGAAAATGAGAATGGGGAACAGAGTAATAATAATGAAAGGCCGCCCAAGACCAAAGTGTACTTGCCGAAGCCGATTAGGGTTTCGTCGGTGTTCTCGAGGACCAACAGCTACGACAGCTTGGTCAGTCGGACCTCGAGCAGCGACGGCGATGCGGCGGAGAAGGTGGCGGAGGTGGTGTCGTACGTGCCGGTGGCGTGGCCGCCTCTGTTTGAGATGGAGGAAGGGGGTTACGGCGGAGATGAGGATGACTTTCTGGGCGTGGGTTGCATTCTGCCGTTGCTCCACCACCCGTTGGATTCCATTTCCGGCGATGTCAACATGTTGGACCAAGTCTACGATGAGTATTTGCAGCTACTCTAGAAAAATAATTAATAAATAAAACAATGTTGTGTTTATTAGTTTGTGTTTTTTAATTAGTCATTTTGTGTATATTTCTGTGTGCTAATTAGTAATCAATGTTTGTTTCTTAATTTTTCTTTGTCTGCTTAATCCTTTTTGTTTTAAATAAAATATTATGACTCAAGTGAGTTACCCATGATTTCTCAGCACATTTAACATACACACACTCCATAAAAAAAAGTAGTAGTGTCAATTCGGGTCATCAGGTCGAGTTCGTGTTTAGTTTCGGGTTGATTTCGTGTTATATTTAGAATACATCAAAAATTAATTAAAATATAAAATCACTATATTTTAGACAAATTGGTTATATCGTGTTAGATTTGTGTCAGTTGTATTCGGGTTTAGGTTTTCCTTGTTCGTGTTTGGGTTTCTATTAGTAACTTTGAGTCGGGTTATCGTGTCATATGAATGATTGTCACCCCTAATCAAAAGTCACTACTAGTCACTAAAACTTTGGGCATGGTTGTGTTTTCAAAAATTATTTTTTGTTTTTTAACTATTCCAAGAACTCAAAGTTTATGTTAGTTTAGATAACATTTCTTTGATATGAAGTTATTTTCAGATTTTATTTTTTTATGGAAATATGTTTTTTGAAAAACAACCAAATAAAATTTCAAAACAACTATCATGCAAATCTACGACAAACTACACTTAAAAATACTGACCGAACAAATTTTCTCTAAAATAATACAAATCTATATCCAAAATACACATTAAAAGTTATAACCAAAATATTTCCATCTCCATATATATATATATATATATATACACACAAACACAACATAAATCAAACAATGAATCAAACATATTATCATTCTAATACGAAAATTAATAAACTGTGAATATTCATTTCCGAAACTAGAAATTGAAAATTGGACTAGGATTCTAAAATTAAATTTCACTAATTTTTAATTTAAATAAAATAAATATGACATCAGTTTACCGAAAAAACGAAATTTAGAGTCAAACAAGCTAGACCTGTTCTAAAGGGACTAATGGTGATGAAGGAATACACGATCTTATATTTAACTTAATAATTTTTTTTTGTTTTAATGGATTTTATTGTTGTCACGTGATTTGTTTGTTTCTTTCTTTCGTTAGACGGAAAAGTTCCTTTTTTTTTTTTTTTTTTTTTTTTTATAAGCTTTCTGAACACGAAACTGCACGTTTTTGTTTGTTTCTTTCTTTCGTTAACGGAAAAGTTCCTTTTTAATAGGACGTCTACTAATAACGGAATGACGATTGAGTTTCGGCTTCATCAAAAGGGATGACCACTCCAAATGGAAGCGAGGGAGACTTTCCTTTTTTAATAGGACGTGTGGATGACGATTGACGGCTTCATCAAAATGACCACTCCAAAAGACTTGCTACTTTTTTCAAGTCAAATCTAACATCTTTCGATGTAGTTTTCATATTTGTTTTCAAGTTATGAGAAATTAAATTTGGCAACATACTTTACAGATCATTGCCACTGACAATCACTATTAAACCCATTGATTAAACTAAAAAAATAGGTTTATTACAATTAGAATAATCAAAGTTTATTCCTTAACCATCGCATTGACCCTTCTGCTGTGATTAATTTCTTCTGGGAAAGCCTTCACTCAACCACCCCAACCTTTTCCTCTCTCTTTTCATCTTTTTTTCCTTGTTTCTTTCTTTCTTTTCTTTTTTCCCCCTGTTTCCTATTTTCCATTTTCTTATTTCCTTTTTATTTTGGGAGGGGTGGGGAGGGGGAGGTAGGGTAGGGGTAGAGTTGTGTGCTTTTTGACAAAATATTGTCAATTTAAAAATAAATTGACAAAATTGAGTGAATTTTTTGTTCTTGTCTAAAAAAAGCAAATATTGATGAATGAAAAAGATCATGAGTTACGTGCCTATCAAAAATTTATTTTTTACAAATAAAGTTTTTGTGCCTTTAGAAAAGGCAGAGAATATTTTAGCTTTTTTAAAAAAAAAATTACAAAAATGAAGCGCAATGAGGTTGCGCTTCATTTGTTTTTTCCGTTTTTTTTTTTTGAGTTTTCTCATTCACTACGCTATTGGTATTTTACAAAATGCATTACAAATATCACCAAATTTTTAACTTTTGAGGAATTCCAAATTGTTTTAAAAACATCAATTTCTTCCAAATCTTTCATACCTAAAAATTTCGACACGTCGATTTTTTAAGGAAGATCTCCAATGGATTGACCTCCATATGAGGTTTGTGTATATCGAATCGGGTTCTCAAGCATCACTCATCAATCACTTTTCACCTTTTCATCTAATTATACACGCGAATTACAACGGGAAAGATATTACTATTTTTTAATTATATATTAATTAAAAATTACTTAACTTATTTAAATTGGATAAAAACTTTTTTTCAATTGACCCGTTTAGCGATTTTGAACCCAAGACAAAAATTGAAGGTTTGGTGAGTTGACAAAATAAATATTAGTGAAGGAAAAATCGAAACAAATTCCAAATCGGCAACGTAAACTTAAACTCAAAAAGGCGCCGACGAAATTATTGGTCGAGATGTTGAGAGAAGCAAGATGAGAACATAACAAAATCGAATTTCAAAAATTGTTGATAGAGATGTCGAGATTAATCTCATTTCCAAAAATCATAAAACCACCTGGGAATACCAAATGTCATTTATTTTTCTGGATTTTAGTGATTGGCGCATGAGGATCTTTGAAAACTTCATCCCATTTTTTTTTCAAAAAAAAAAAAAAAAAGAAATTAAAAATTCACTTTAGGCATGCGCTTCATTTGTTGTCTAAAAAAAGAAAAAACATGAAAGGCGCATACCACATATGTGCTTATTTTAAAATCACTTTTTATTTTGATAACTATATCATTACAGTTAAAACAAGAAATGGTTTCATATCACCACATATTGTCAATTGTTTTTCAAATTGATAATAATCATTCAAAAAGCCCGTTGTGTGTGTGAAATGACAAGAAAATTTAAGAAATATATAAATTCTTTCAAAATTGATGAATCCTATTAAAAAAAAATTGATGAATGAATGATCAGCTTACGTGCCTATCAAAAAATTTATTTTTGTTTTGGTAGAGAATATTTTCTATATTTTACTATGCAATCGTTTGTGAAAATTTAAAAATATAGGCTTTGTTTGTTTATGTTTCCAAAGACCAATTTCCAATTTCTAACTATTCATAGAAATAGAATAATGTTTGTTTATAAATTTTTCAATGGAAATTATCATTTTCATTTTCCAATTTTCACATAAAACAACATCTCAAACCTATATTTTCAATTTCCAACCTCCAACCCTATATTATACCCTACATCACTCATCAATCACTTTCTCACCTTTTCATCTAATTATACACGTGGGACTCTCCATTACCAACTATATCTACTTAAAATATTACTATTTTTTAATTATATATATCTAATGGGACCCACCAACTTACAATCTTACAAATATAATATTATATATTCAATTAAATAATTCAATCACTATCAACTTTTCAAATTATTATATAAGTAAAATACTATTTCAAAACTACTCAACCAAACATAATCTCATTTCCAAACCTATATAAAACTCATTGTCATTCTTTAATCCAAACATAATTTCAGTTTTCACACGAAAACCAATAAATTCTCAAAATTCTATTTCCAACATTAGAAATTGGAAATGGTCGATGGAAACATAACCATACAAAACCAATTACATATAGTTATTTTTCAATCACTTGCATATTTTGAATAACCAATTACATATAGTTATTTTTCCAAGATAAACCATCCTATCAACCATTATGATTACACATTTTTCTAATAAATTCAACTATTCACACCGTTACATTTCCAATCTCCAGACATATTTATTTATTATTTTATGGTTTCTATATCATATCGACTTTCTCATTATAATATTATATCCTATATCATTCTAAGATTTCATCATTCTTCATTTTAAAAAAATATTTTCTTCACTATTCTTAAGTGAAAAAAATTCAACTTAAAACCATATATAATTGCAGTTTAGATAATTTGATTGAAAAATTGACAGAGGAACAAAGATGAAATCTTAAATATATTTTTTAATATGTTAACAATGTATAAATGATATAGAGTCTTAATATGACATCTTAATCAAAATATTATTTTCATATGACATCTACATTGATAAATATTATCTCCAAACATAAATCAATGATTTTTTTTCCCAAAACATGTGATACAAACTTTTTTCGAAACAAAGAAGACACAAGCACCTCATGATATAACTCCAAGCGGAGCTAGTACAGATTAAATCAATAAGTACCAAACCGGGGCCAAAAGTCCTAATTAAGTAGGCATTCATTTTGTAATTTAAATTTACGTTTTATTAAAATTTTACAAAATATATATTACGTTGATTCATAGTTTGAGTTCAAATAAATAATATGCCAGCATACTTTTATGTAAGAGAATAAATTTTTATTTATATATTTCTTTTGAAACTAAAATTTGTTAACACCCAAGGATTGACCTAGTGGCTTTGGAGTTGCAATTGCAACCACAAGTTGTTGGGTTCAAATCTTGATTAACGCGGAGTGAGAGGGATTGTGGTTACCCCTCCTACCCTAGAGATTAGGAACATCCCTGTGAAGGGCGGATGTCCTATAATTCGAAGGACGTGTGGGATCTACGCCCGAGAGGATACTCTGAGTCAACAAAAAAAAGACTAGAATTAACTTTAGTAATGAGAACATTACCAAAAATATGACTACTTTTTTTCTCCCTGGGTTTCTCTCTGTTGGTTAAGGAAGGTTTGCTGTTTCAGAAAATTTGCTAAGTGTTTGGATATATATTTTTGGCTTAGTCCAGGCCTGTATTTGATACAGTCTCTGCAAGACGAAAATGTCCCGTATACTAAGTGCTTACGGTTCCGGTGCTCGTCCCTAAGATACAACGACTTTAATC
Source organism: Rehmannia glutinosa (assembly GCA_016081115.2). Taxonomy (NCBI): domain Eukaryota; kingdom Viridiplantae; phylum Streptophyta; class Magnoliopsida; order Lamiales; family Orobanchaceae; genus Rehmannia; species Rehmannia glutinosa. Next base: position 23,438,270 of record CM071925.1, read on the forward strand.
TATTCCTACTTAGCATCACTTGCAAAAGTCGGAACTATAGCGAACTGAAAGTGTTTAAGGCTTTCAAGCTTTGAACGGGAGGCAATGTCAATATGCGGATGCAATGACTCGATTATTAGGCTGATAAATTCGTATCATTTTTTTTTCATTTGTAGGGGTTCGATTTTATAGGCATCAGGTGCCCGGATGGAAAGATCATGTCTTTTGGCTCGAAAAGACATGTTTACAGCCAAAAGATACACCTGGTTGCTCGAACAGGTGCATCCGTCCAGAGGTTCGCATTGACGCACGACTTGGCGTATGGCCCGTGCTTAGTTGCGAACGAAGTGCAAAGTTTCGACTTGACGCACGATCTGGCGCACGGCCCGTGCGTGTGCCCGTGCTTGGTTGCGAACACTTCAGTTGAAAATCATTAATTAACTAATTAAAATTAATTAACTAATTTTAAAGGTTTTTGGTCCAAAAAGAATAAGGGCCTTGAAGCCCAAGCCCAGGCCCAGGCTCGCGACCCAGGTGGGGCCGAGCCGGCCGGCGGCGGCGCGCGTGCCCGTGTGTGCTTTGAACCAAAACCACAAGCATGTAGGTCCTCACCCCTTTAAAACCTTAGGTGCCCTCAAGGGCCCAAACCCATAAGTCCAACTTGGGATTTATAAAGAGAGCAAACTTTGCCTTCTCCTCCTATGTGGGATGGAGCATTTCTCCTTCCCCACATTTTTCATTTTCCATACCATTTTCTAATTTTAAGTGGCTAATTTCTAGCATTAATTTCTCATTCATCCGGAATTGGTTTTGAGAAATTCCAAATTCTAATCTCATCTACTCTCTTAGTAGAATTTTTTCAAATAATTTAATTCCATTTTTCACTAATGGTAATCACTTAAATATTTGGTCAAAATTGGGTCAACACCCATTTTACCAAAACAAATTCCAACAATCCCCCAGATGAATGAAATTAATGCATGCGTGTATGCAGATTCCCTTGAAAGTCTCGGCGAACTGTTATTGCATCTGGATAGATAGTTTGTGGCTTTGAACCTTCCTTAGTAAAATACTATCGGATTTACTAACTACTTAGTGATGCGATGTCTTGAACTACTCAGCCGTTTGTGTAAACCGAGACAACAATATTTAAACAATAACAATTCTAACACTTGTTGTTCTCACATTATGTACATTTCAGCGATGGACCATATCTTAGATTCATAAGTGTTTTTTTGAAGTGGCCATTACTTCTCACTTTTATAGGTGATCTCCTATTGAAGAGTATCCTGCCGTACTCCACCTTTTGGTATAGGAATCATTAAAAGTCTTAAACTTAACCTCACCACATTCAATAGGTTTTCATTCACTTGGAAGTTTCGGGAATGAGCTAACACATTTTCAAGTGTTCAGCTGAACATTCATAACTTAGTTGTCCCATTGAACCAAGGTCTTGGGATCTCCAATTCACAAGGTTGGGTTACCACTATGAACATTCTTTAGTTTGTGGATTTTAAACCCATTCCCCTTAACAATTTATACAATTAATCTCGATTTATGCCTTTTATAAGCGGATCCGCAAGGTTTTCCTTTGACTTCACGTAGTTAACCGAAATAACTCGATTCGAAATCAACTGTCTTATGGTATTGTGTCTTTGACAAAAATGTCTAGACTTACCTCTTTCCTTTGCAAGAAAAGATACTTTTAATAAATACAACATTTCTTGATTTAATGATCGTACCATCATTTATATCATGAATGCCGAATTTATTTCCTTGGGTGCTTATACTTTAGCCAAAGCACCCCCAAACTTCAATATATTCTCCTTTATGTGGTTTGCTAAAGTAAAACTTCCCCTTTCAACTTCTGGTATCCTTGTTCAACACAAGATTATCCAGAACCTTTATGGCTCTCGACCACTTTATTTTATTTGTTAGAACATTGTCCCAATAATCCAGTTAGAATCTCGATCTAATAGATTTCAGACTTTAGTCCTAACGCGTGTGTAACCTTCGGTCTTATCACATCTTTAGTAACACTTCATTTTAGCTTGTTAGTGTGTCTACCTCTAGTGTTACAACACTTTAGGCAACACTTCATGCAATTGTGGTTTTGGACCCACAACACTTTTAGAAACACCTTCTGTTACATTTAAAAATGCAACAGAAACTTCACTGGTATTCCATAAAGTGTGGTCACACCCCCACAATTGTCGATTTCCAATCGGAATCACGGTTGTCTTCCTCAATTCGAAGCCGAACTATCAAATTCTCAAGCCCCATTTCCTTCCGCTTGTGCTTAAGGTATTTCTTAAAATCTTTCCACAATGGCGGCAATTTTTCGATAATCGTAGCCACTTGGAATGACTCACTCAGAATCATTCCTTCGGACACTAAGTCGTGAAGTATGATCTGAATCTCTTGTACTTGGCTGATCACCGTCTTGGTGTCAACCATCTTGTACTCTAGAAATTTGCCGACTATAAATTTCTTTGTGCCGGCATCTTCTGTTTTGTATTTCTTCTCCAAAGAGTCCCACAACTCATTGGATGTTTTGAACGAACTATAGACGTTGTAGAAGGTATTGTCTAGCCCGTTCAAAACGTAATTCCGACACAGAAAATTGCTGTTATGCCAAGCATCCACAACGATTCTCCATTGGTTGTCGAATTCTTCATCGCCAATGGTATGGGGGTCCTCCTTCAGAAACCAGGACAGACCCAAAGTTGTCAGGTAGAATAGCATTTTTTGTTACCAGCGTTTGAAGTCAACGCCGGAGAATTTGGGCAGCTTTTGGCCGTGAGCAGGTGCAACAACCATCGGAGTGAACAAAATTGAAGCCATCGTCTTGAAACAGAAAACGTAGTTTTTCGTCTTGCGATTGTTGGTTAAGGAAGGTTTACTGTGTCAGAAAATTGGCTAAGTGTTTGGATATTTTTGGCTTAGTCGAGTCCTGTATTTGATACAGTCTCCGCAAGACAAAATGCCCCATATACTAAGTGCTTATGGTTCCCGCATTCGTCCCTAAGATACAATGACTTTAATCTATTCCGACTTAGCAACACTTGCAAAAGTCGGAACTACAATGAACTGGAAGTGTTTAAGGCTTTCAAGCTTTGAACGGGAGGGAATGACAATATGCAGATGCAATGATTCGATTATTAAGCTGATAAATTTGTATCATTCTTTTTCATCTGAAGGGGTTCGATTTTATAGGAATCAAGTGCCCGGATGGAAAGATCATGTCTTTTGGCTCAAAAGACATGTTTACAACCAAAAGATATACCTAGTTGCTCGAACAGGTGCATCTGTCCAAAGGTTGGCATTGACGCACGACTTGGCGCACGGCCCGTGCTTGGTTGCGAACGAAGTGCAAAGATTCGACTTGACCCACGACCTGGCGCATGGCCCGTGCATGTGCCCGTGCTTGGTTGCGGACACTTCAGTTGGAAATCTTTAATTAATTAACTAAAATTAGTTAACTAATTTTAAAGGTTTTTGGTCCAAAAAGAATAAGGGCCTTGAAGCCCAAGCCCAGGCCCATGGCCCATGACCCGAAACTGGGCCAGGCCGAGCCGGTCGGTGGTGGCGGGCGCGCGCGCGTGTGTGTGCTTTGAACCAAACCCACAAGCATGTAGGTCCTCACTCCTTTAAAAACTTGGGTGCCCCCAAGGGCCCAAACCCATAAGTCCAACTTGGTATTTATAAGTGAGCAAATTTTGCCTTCTCCTCCTATGTGGGATGGAGCATTTCTCATTCCCCATAATTTTCATTTTCCATACCATTTTCTAGTTTAAAGTGGCTAACTTCTAGCATTAATTTCTCATTCACCCGGAATTGGTTTTGAGAAATTTCAAATGCTATTCTCATCTACTATCTTAATAGAATTTTTACAAATAATGTAATTCCATTTTTCACTAATGGAAACCACTTAAATATTTGGTCAAAATCTGGTCAACACCCATTTTACCAAAAAAATTCCAACAATCCCCCACATGAATGAAATTAATGCATGCGTATATGCATATTCGCTTGAAACTCTCGGCGAACTGTTATAGTATCTGGATAGGTAGCTTGTGGCTTTGAACCTTCCTTAGTAAAATACTATCGGATTTACTAGCTGCTTAGTGACGCGATGTCTTGAACTACTCAGCCGTTTGTGTAAACCGAGACAACAGTACTTACACAATAACAATTCTAACACTTGTTGTTCTCACGTTGTGTCCATTTCGGCCCTGGACCATATCTTAGATTTATAAGTGTTTTTTTTTTGAGCGGCCATTACTTCTCACTTATATAGGTGATCTCCTATTGAAGAGTATCCTGCCATACTCCACCTTTCAGTATAGCAATCATTATAAGTCTTAAAATTAACCTCACCACATTCAACAGGTTTTCATTCACTTGGAAGTTTGGGGAATGAGCTAACACATTTTTCAAGTGTTCAGTTGAACATTCATAACTTAGTTGTACCATTGAACCAAGGTCTTGGGATATCCAATTCACAAGGTTGGGTTACCGCTATGAACATTCTTTAGTTTGTGGATTTTAAACCCATTCCCCTTAATAATTTATACAATTGATCTCGATTTATGCCTTTTGTAAGCGGATCCGCAAGGTATTCTTTGACTTCATGTAGTCAACCGAAATAACCCCATTCGAAATTAACTATCTTATGGTATTGTGTCTTTGACAAAAATGTCTAGACTTACCTCTTTCCTTTGCAAGAAAAGATACCTTTAATAAATACAACATTTCTTGATTTAATGATTGTACCATCATTTATATCATGAATGCCGAATTTATTTCCTTGGGTGCTTTTACTTTAGCCAAATCACCCCCACACTTCAAGGTATTTTTCTATAGCTAAAGCACCCCCACACTTCAAGGTATTCTCCTTTATGTGGTTTGCTAAAGTAAAGCTTCCCCTTTCAACTTCTGGTATGTTTGTTCAACATAAGATTATCCAGAACATTTATGGCTCTCGGACACTTTATTTTATTTGTTAGAACATTGTCCCAACAATCCAGTTAGAATCTCGATCTAATAGATTTCAGACTTTAGTCCCAAAACATTTGTAACCTTCGGTGTTATCACATCTTTAGTAACACTTCGGATTTAACTTGTTAGTGTGTCTACCTCTAGTGTTACAACACTTTAGGCAACACTTCATGTAATTGTGGTTTTGGACCCACGACACTTTTGGGAACACCTTCTGTTACATTTAAAAATGCAACAGAAACTCCATTGGTGTTCCATAAAGTGTGGTCACACCCCCACAATTGTCGATTTCCAATCGGAATCACGGTTGTCTTCCTCAATCCGAAGCCAAACTATCAAATCCTCAAGCCCCATTTCCATCCGCTTGTGAGCGGCAATTTTTCGATAATCGCAGCCACTTGGAATGACTCACTCAGAATTATTTCTTCAGATACTAAGTCGTGAAGTATGATCTGAATCTCTTGTACTTGGCTGATCACCATCTTATACTCCAGAAATTTGCCGACAACAAATTTCTTTGTGTCGGCATCTTCTGTTTTGTATTTCTTCTCCAAAGAGTCCCGCAACTCTTTAGATGTTTTGAATGAACTATAGACGTTGTAGAGGGAGTCGTCTAGCCCGTTCAAAACGTAATTCAGACACATAAAATCATTGTTATGCCAAGCATCCACAGCGATTCTCCATTGGTTGTCGGATTCTTCATCGCCAATGGTAAGGGGGTCCTCCTTCAGAAACCGGGACAGACCAAAAGTTGTCAGGTTAAACAATATCTTTTGTTGCCAACGCGTTTGATGTCGCCGGAGAATTTGGGCGACTTTTTGCCATGAGTAGGTGCAACAACCATCGGAGCGAACGAAACTGAAGCCATCGTCTTGAAACATAAAATGTAGTTTTTCGTCTTACGATTGTTGGTTAAGGAAGGTTTATTGTTTCAGAAAATTGGCTAAGTGTTTCAAACCTGGCGCATGACCGTGCGTGTGCCCGTGTTTGGTTGCGAACAAAGTGTAAGTTTCGACTTGACGCACGACCATGCTTGGTTGCGAACACTTTTGTTGGAAATCTTTAATTAATTAATTAAAATTAATTAACTAATTTTAAAGGTTTTTGTTCCAAAAAGAATAAGGGTTTTGAAGCCCAAGCCCAAGCCCAGGCCCATGGCCCACGACCCGGACCCAAAGCCGGGCCGGACCAAGCCGGCCGACGGCGGCGGCGGGGCGCGCGCGCATTTGTCCTTTGAAACTCACAAGCATGTAGGTCCTCACCCCTTTAAAAACTTGGATGCCCCCAAATGCCCAAACCCATAAGTCCAACTTGGGATTTATAAAGTGAGCAAACTTTGCCTTCTCTTCCTATGTGGGATGGAGCATTTCTCCTTCCCCTCATTTTTCATTTTCCATACTATTTTCTAGTTTTAAGTGGCTAACTTCTAGCATTAATTTCTCATTCACCCGGAATTGGTTTTGAGAAATTCCAATTGCTATTCTCATCTACTCTCTTAGTAGATTTTTTACAAATAATTCAATTTCACTTTTCACTAATGGAAACCACTTAAATATTTGGTCAAAATCGGGTCAACAACCATTTTACCAAAACAAATTCCAACACTCTCTAAGAACACTAAGGGGAATTACACACATACTGATACCGTAGTGTAGGTTTCTTTGACTCGCTAGCCTCACTGGTTATGACAGTTGGGTTTTATCTATTGTCTTTCACTCGATAGCCTTGTTGGTTGTGACTGTTGGGTTTTGATCTTGTTTCTGAATTATAGATTCAGATGAGATCACTCGACTGTTATAGAGATGAAGATGGACTAATCAATTGATGATTAATATGGCCCTCCTATATGATAAGGATACGAAAATTAGAGAAGATCGAATATATAGCGAATTGTTTAGTTGCCAAAGCTATTCCAAATAAAGTAATCAATTGTGAGACATTTCTTCAACATATGCTACAAATCCTACAAGCAAAACAAAAACTTGAGATGAGGCTAAAGGACATAATATTTTCGTCCTTGATTTTAAAGTTATATTCAGTCGTAAAGAGCACTCAACAAAGGTCATTGGAAATTTTTTCGGGACTTGTTGATATTCAAGAACATGATGGAAAATCCATGGACCTATATTTGTTTTAAAAAAAATTCCATATGGATTCAATGCCCTAATCTTTCGTTAGCGCTGATGCACCAAGATTTCATGGAACATGTTTGCAATCAGATTGGCAAGCTTGAGGAAATAAATTTTCATTCGGCAGTTGGCTCTGTGCTTCATACAATAGGCAATAATAAAAGCAAAGGGACATCCCGAACAAATCAAACAAACAAAGGGTTCAACTCTCGATAAGCAGAATTCTGATGAAAAACTCACACTACCATTTTCATCCACCTCAAATCTGTTACTGGTTAATACCAATAGTGATGCATCGGAGAGGGTTGTTACCATCTCAGAGTAGAACTAGAATGACAAATATGGAATTCTTGATAGTTCAACGTGCATAACACACATCTCTTTAAAGGATGTTTTGTAGGACCTCACTTTTTAATACCTACATTATATTGTTATAAATAATATTTTAGTATAAAATTTCTATTTTGTATCTTTATTAATGTTGTGTAATGATTTAATTTCGAGTTTATTGTTATATTATTTAATATTCGACTGGTATTCAATTTAATTTAGCGATTCTCGTTTCCTACCCAAGTTAGTTGTTCAGTATTTTGATTGGGAGTTATTAGGAATGAAAAATAGGTCACATTAAGAATGAGCCGGATTGTCGTTACAGAAAATATTGAAAATTGGGATTTTAGGAATTTATTTTAAGGATTAAGTGGTTGGACTCATTGTGGACTATTGGCAATTAGTGGACGTTGAAGATTTAAAGTGATTAATTAGGGTCATAGATTTGTTATAAGTCCAAGTTAGCTCTAAGTAGACTAAATCATTTCTTGATTAACTTTTAAGCACATTTAACTATTTATTTAGCCATTCAAAATTTAAGAGATAAGTCCAACCCCACTTTCTCCACTAGATAAACATCAAATGCCACTAACTTTATTTTCTGTACTTCACCCAACAATTTCATCCAGTTAGAATAGAACTTTCTCTCTCTTATCTATTTCGGCTGTAGCTTTGTGAAATGGCAGAGATGAGATATTTCTCCTGAACTTCAACTTCCCAACTCTCCCTAACCCTACCACATCCGATCGCGGGATTGATCGCTCCAACATCGTTCTTCTTCTTTTTCCGGCGTATTCATGGCGGATCTTTCTTTTCTTGGGCTTATGTCGAATTATGGTGGACAACCTTTGCATACACGGAACCACGAACCATCCCCGTTGGCCATGCAATGTCCTTCATCGACAATCATGGGATCACAACATCCTGGTTCTTCTTCTTCCATAGTCCCCGACTCGATGCAAATCTCTCAAAGATAACGATGGTTCAGTCGTGATTTCAACTTCTAGGGTTTTGATAAACCCTCATATAATTCTGCTATGACTCCGTTGCCTTTGAACTTCATCCCGTAGATTCATAAGCAGAAAACGATGAAGCATGATTTAAGGTTTATGGGATTAATCCCAACTTCCACGTACTTGACACCTTCAACTTTGGACGACGTGTCACCCTCCAATACCTCCTCAAATTTTGACACACGTGGGGCTGCACATATGCAAGGAAGCGGCCCAATCCTTGCCCCCAAGTGATGCCTACTGTTTGTCTTCTTGGGGGGTCCGGCTCCCATCACGCTTCTAGGGGGCCGCCCATTATGTCCTCCGCCGCAGCCGCTCATGCCCAGGAGGTTCATGGCCCCTTGGTAGCTTGTTCCTCTTCAGGTGATTCGCAAGGATTGACTCCAACCAAGGATGCTGCCCAGATTGCCGCAAAGTCCACTCCAACTTCGAACCCTCGACTTTTGGCTCATAACGCTAATGCTAATCCAAATTTGGGTAACACTTTTGCGAAAATTGTTTCAGGTAATCCCAATCCTATGGATTCCACATTTGCCCACGCCCTAGGTAATTCTACTTCTTTTTCTCATATAGTTTCGGGCAAGTTAATTATGTCCCTAAGCATGTCAGAAAGGGGGATTATTATTCTGTGTCTTTTGATGAAAATGTTTATCAGCAACGATTAGTTGAATTCTCTTACTCGTTGATTGGGCGGGTGATTTTGGGGAAGGATAATAAGCCCTGGCCTACTATGCTTATGCATAAATGGCTTTCCGAGATATGGGGTATTAAAAGTGACTGGAAACTAATTCCCTTGGGAAAGGGATATTTTTGTGTTAAATTTTTCCATGCGCAGGATCGATCTCGTGCTCAGTTAAGTATTAATTGGGCGCTTAACCCGGGAACTATTCGGCTTTCTCCTTGGGTACCATATTTTAACCCCTACAAGGTTCATACTTCAGTTGCCAATGTTTGGGTCCGAATGTTTGAGATCAGTTTGGAATATTGGGATCCTAATACTATTTTGGGGATCACAGTGCTATTGGTACTCCAATTCAAATTGACCAGCGATCATTAGATGGATCTCTGGGTCATTTTATTCGTGTGTTGGCTGATATAGTCCTTGCGAAACCGTTGGAGGATCATATAATGGTGGAGCGGGTTGGCCAATGCTCGTTTGTGTCGGTTAGCTATGAGAAACTACCTGAGTTCTGCACGAAGTGTAATATTACAGGACACTCGACTGCTTCATGTTGTCTTACGTCTACGAGGGCTTCATATATGGAAAGACGACATAATTCGACCCAGGGCCGCTCTCGAGCCCCGGAGGGACGTCCTACATCATCACATCGGGGTCGTTCCCGAGTTCGCAAAGTTTATCGTCCTGTGCAGCCGGCTACGGATAAGGGCAAGGCCGTTGATAACTCAATGGAAAATACGGGCTCGACTATGCGTCCGGGCTTGCCATCCTGTGCCATAGTCACTTGCCCTACTGACATTCATCTTGGCAATGCTTTTGAGGATCTTGCTACGGAGGATACCCAAGAACAACATTCCCCAGAGTCCCCTCCGGTTTTTCCATCTCGTAATCCTGTACCCAAGGCTCCAGTCTCTCACACTAGTTCATTTTCTACCAGTCTGCCTCTGACTATACAACACCCTCTGGAGAAAGCCTATCCGCACTCTTGATGCTGCCAAATCCAGAGTGCTTCAGAATGTTGCTCAGGGTCTATCACCAGTTATTCATGACCTCACGATTATTTCGGATTCTACAGGGCATAATGAGTTGCATCTTGATACTCATACCATGCGCTCAACACGTGAATCACCCCCTCCTGTGTCTCAATGAATTGCATCTTCTGGAACATCCGGGGAATTGAGAATGTTGCTTCTCGTAATATTCTTAAGGCTCTTGGTCATAAGCATAAACCGTCTATTTTGGCTATTTGTGAGCCTAAGGTGGACATCAATTCGATTTCAGATTCTTATTGGACGAGCATGGGTCTGAATTTTGTGACCCATAACTTTCGTGCTAATGGTCGGGCGGACATATGGGTTTTCTGTAACTCTGGTATTTCTATCTTACAACAGATATTGGTTTCTCCTCAGTGTATTGTTCTTCAGGCTCAGTTGGGTTCCTTGGTATTTCATATTGGCTTTGTGCATGGTTTATGCAATCATATGGATCGTCGCACGCTTTGGTTGGATTTGAGAAATTTGGGTCTTGATGATTTATTGCTTCTTGGGGACTTTAATGCTGTTTTGGGTCATCATGGGAGATTGGCAGTGGCATTATTTCCCAGGCTTCTTGTCAGGACTTCAGGGGTTTTTTGGATGATGCTGGTTTTTTCTCGATGCCAACTACGGGAAATTCGTTTACTTGGTGCACCACCCATACGCCTCACTCTCTTCTTCAGGCTAAATTGGACCGAGCCCTTGCCACTTGTCAATTTTTCTCTATTTGGAAAGTGGTTAAAGGTTTGGTCCTTCCTCGTATTGGGTCCGATCATCATCCTCTTTTGGTTAGTTGCTCGTCCTCTCTCAGCAGAGGTCCGTTCTTATTTCGTTTCCAGCGCATGTGGGTTTTTCACGACTCTTTTTGGGATTTGGTTGCCTCGTCATGGGCTCATTAGTGTCCTTCTCCTAACCCTCTTTTGCGTATTATGTTGAAGCTTAGCGCTACGCCAGGTTATTAAGAGTTGGAATAAAAACATTTTTGGTGATGTTAATCGTAAGGTGGACAGTGAAATGGAGAAAGTTAGGCAGATTCAGGCGGATATTGAGACTATGGGTTACAATGCAGCTCGACGTGAGATGGAATTTGACGCCCAGAACGCCCTCTCCCACACTTTGTTATTGCAATCCGAATTCCTAAAGCAGAAATCTCTTATGGCCTGGCTTAAAGATGGGGATCGTAATACAACGTTTTTTCATCGATGCTCCAAGATTAAGGAGGGACGCGCGGGGATTCAAGGGTTGATGATTGATGGTATTTTTTCAGAGGATCTGGTTGGTTTTGGTAATCACATCACCAACTCTTTGATCGAATATCTCCGAAGGTGGTGCTAGCGGACAATGCTCTTTTAACAGCTATTCCTTTGGACCCGGGGGTTTTTCCTTGGTCTTCCCTTCCTGACTGTTCTATCGGCATTCTTTGGGACATTATTTGGGGATGTTCTCGGTTCAACTCTTCCTTCGGGTTGAATGCTAGTTTTATGGCTCTTATTCCAAATGGTGCTTTTCGCCGCTCATTATGAGTAATTTCCTTTTCAAGGTCATTACTTTTGGCTACTTTTCTACATACTTGTCTCCTACACAATTTGGATTTATTCTATTCCTTTGGACTTGTTTCGAGATTTGGGATGGTCGGGCTTCAACATTCTGAATGGTCGTATGGATAATAACATGATTTTGAATATTGACATCCGTAAGGCTTTTGACACTTTAAACTGGGGTTTTCTAATTCACGTTCTGCAAAGGTTTGGCTCCTCGGCAACCTTCGTCCATTGGTTAGAGGTTATTTTTCAGTCGGCCATGATTTTGATCTTATTTAATGGTTCAGTTGTGGGATATTTTGCGTGCTTCAGAGGAGTTAGGTAGGGTGACCCCTTGTCTCGCTTACTTTTTCATTGCAGAGAATGTTCTGAGTAAATTTATTGAGGCCGCGGTGATTCAGAATCAGCTAGGGCCATTCATCGCGCCTAGACATATTGTTTTTCCTTCTTCGATTCTATACGCGGACGGCATCATTATTATGTGTGGGGCTTCTTCAATGCTCACATTCTTCTTCAGATTCTTACGGAGTATGCTATAATTTTGGATTCGGCCTTTAACCTCTGATAATTGCTTTGGCACCCAAGTTTCTTCCTATGTGCGTGGGCGTATTCGATTCAATTAGGGGCCTTTCCCCTGGAGCACCTATCTTTAAAGGTGCTCCCAAGTGCTGATCTTGCAGCGGTTTTTTTTAGATGGAAAGGGGCGACCCTTTCTATTCTTTATTGTTGGTCAACTCTTGTGATCACTAGATTTTGTGCATCAATGATGGTGTACAAGTTTTGATCCTAGAAGAATGGCATAAATGATTTATTGGCCTAGATCCTTTGGAGAATGCCATGTATAAATTTATTTTGACTGGTGATGTTAACTCAAAGGGCTCGGTGGTGTTCAATTAGGCTCGGTCTTTGTATGCCTCGGTCAATTACTTTCGATTACCATGATTCCTAGCTCTTTTCTAATGAAATTGGGTTGGAAAATGATGACTTGGATTCCGTTTTTCCGAGATATTGTTTTTGACTCCCTATTCGCTTCATCCTCTTTGATCCGGATTGGGATTAGGCCTTGCATTGATAATTGCTTTGATGAGTCTCGGATCCTGGATGTAATTGATGGGAATTTTGGATTGACCTTCAAGTTTCAGACGATAAATTGGCATTTCGGCAAATATTCTTTAGGAACCGATTCGGCCACACTTCACCCTCGTTTGTCCTTATGGGATATTGTCCGAGATATTGGCCCCCATCGCTCTCTCCTCGAAGGTTACGCCGGTTCACTCATGATGGGAATATTACCTCGCATATTCTCATATTCAATCATTTGGTCCAATGGGGTTCTTGGATTTGGTCCCCTCATATTCCGAACGCCGCTCAATCATGGTGTGGCGAGCTATCCACAATCATTTGGAGGTCTTGGACTTATTGCGTACTCGAGGAAGTTTTACTGGACCCTTGGTTTGTGGTCTTTGTTGTGCTTCTGCTGAATTAGCTTATCACTTGTTTGTCTCTTGTGTCTTTGTAGGGGCTCTTTGGCGATGAATTTTTAGCACTTTTGATGTTCACCTCTTTATCGCTCATAGCTTTAATGAGTTTCTGGTGCGATTAATGAATTTCCGATTCAGTGAGCAGATTTTTTTCTTATGGCGTGTGGCGGCTTTGTCTTGCATTTGGCTCATTTGGCATATCCGGAACGAATTGGCTTTTAATGACAAGCTCTGGACGGTTGACGTGGCCATTACCCATCTTCGGGTTCTTATTGTTGAATCTTCTTCATTAGATCAGGGTTGCATGCAGAATGATCAAAGAGACCTTTTCATCCTTAGACGTCTTCGAGTTCTGGCGGCCTAGACGGGCTCCGAAGATTGTGCAAGTTAATTGGCAAAAGCCCCTACTAGGTTGGATCAAGGTGAACACTGATGGTAGTGCTTCGGGGGCGCCGGGAAGTCTGACAGCTTCTGGGGTCTTCCGGAATTGCAGAGGCTTCTTTCGGAGTTGTTTTGTGGAACGATGTGGTGCGGGTTACGCTTTTGAGGCCGAATTGGTGGCGGCAATGGGGCCATTCATTATGCATCGGTAAGGGTTGGACTAATTTTTGGCTTGAGTCCGATTTTGTTTATGTGGTGGATTTACTACATAAGAGATCAGTTGTTGTTCCCTGGCGACATCTCAGCAAATGGAGTTATACTCTCCACTTGTTGTCACAGATGGATTTGGTAGTCTCGTATATCTTTCGAGAAGGCAATCGTGTGGCTGACCTTCTAAGTAAGAAGTCGCAATCGGCGACTTGGTAGGGCGTCCTCCTGCGGATATTGTACCTTTTCTCACGAATGACTATGTTGGTCAATCCAATTATAGGTTTCTTAGCTAGTTGCGCCCAGATTCTTTTGACATTCTGGACGCCACTTTCTTTACGGGGGAGGGGGTACTCTTTTTCCTCCCAAGGGTTTTCCCACAAGGGTGGATTTTACCTTGGGAGGTTTTAACGAGGCCCCAACCATTCAGCCATTTGGTCGGCTTGTGACCATTTCAATTTTATTTTGATTATATTTCGGATTTGGCTTTCGTCTTATTTTGGCTACCTGATCAGTCTCTGATCAGGATCACTATTTTTTCTTTTTAATATATCTTTGATTCATTCAAAAAAACAAGCAACAACAAGAAGAAAAGAGGTTTCTAATATGATTTTTTTCCTACTTTTTCCACAGATTCCCTGATCATCACCCCACTTTTGTTGCAAACAAAACTTAGCATTTTTTTCTTTCCTTTAATGAAGCCGTGAACTTGAGATTGAGGGTAAGCCTTTTCCCTTAATTTTTCTTACTCTACCCATGAACTTCAAACCACCGAATAGAAACCTAGAAATTAATTAGCTACCAATTGCACAACAAATTGTAAGGGCCGTGAGTTGAGAAGGCAAGAAGGTGGTCTTATGAGCTTGAGGTTAATATTGGATTAAAAGAAATGAAGAAACTGATGATGATCATTTGGAGGTGAGTAAATCTTTTTTTTGATGTTTATCTCGAATGGGTTTGCATCAAAATTATTTGAAATTGCGAAATAATTGGTGGATTGTTGTTTCTGCTATGAGATTATGTGCTAACTCTATGTTTATAGTAAACTAACAATTAATTGTTAAAATTTGTATTTTATATAAACTACTATTATGTGTAAATATAAGACAAATAAAAATAAAATGTAAAACCCTATTTAGTTTAAATATATACACCTTAATCTGAATTTCATGTTTGGAAAATGTTCAATATGCATGATTCTGTAATTTTCTTTCGTACAATCTGTAAGTAGTAAGTATAATGGTATTATACACATATTACACTTAGAATTTATTAATGATGCAAATGTATTGTTACAATTTTTTTATTTAATAATCTGGAGATAGTCGATATATATATAGGGAGAGGGTTATATGAGTCCAGGGTCTCCAGGTAAGAACGTAGGGACACATCCTATCCATTGGACTCTTTCAATCTATGGCTGATATTAAATCAATTTTTACTCTATTTTTCCCATAAATATTATTCATTAAGGGTATAATAGTCAAACCGAAAAAAACCCTGATATTATTTATGGACGGTTACAATTTTGGATATGGAAAAGATTTGTGATTTCTCTTACCTCTAGCCATTCACGGAGTAATGATTTTCTGATTCCTTAGTATTGGTGTTTTGCAACGATAGTAATAATATTCTGTTTCGTTATTTATTCATTAAGGTTATAAAAGTCAAAACCGAAAAAAATGCTGATTTTATTTATGGACGGTTATAATTTTGGATATGGAAAAGATTTGTGATTTCTCTCACCTCTAGCCATTCACGGTTCTTCATCCAAAACGATAGTAATGATTTTCTGCTTCCTTAGTATTGATTTTTTGCAACGATAGTAATAATTTTCTGCTTCGTTACTATTGTTTTTTTGCTTCATCTATCTTTGATTTAATTCATTGCAACTTTATAATTCATTGCAACTTTATAAATTATTGCAATGATAGTAATGATTTTTTGCTTCGTTAGTATTGATTTTTTGCTTAATTGATAATTTTTAATTGCTAACTAATTTTAACTATTCCAAAAAAGCAAAACATACACTATGTACCATGAAAGCAAAAAAAAATGTACTATAAAAGCATAAATTTATTAACAAGAAAGCAATCACAACTTCATATACTATTAAAGGGCCAATATTTGTGTACAATAAAAACACCTTCCCCTCTCCCAACATTAATATGATCCCCCCTTGTATTCTTCACTACTGGATACAACATTCCTTTTCCGGCTACCTTTCGCCATTCCAATTACCACTTTAAAAAACACCTGAAAACCCAAAAAAAAAAGTTAAAATACGCACAACATCAAAATATACCATGAAAGCAAAAACCACGTACTATCAGAGCATAAATCTAATTGCTAAGAACGCAATGTAAACTTCATATAAGCAACCTCATATAAAATTGAGAAAACTCAACATCAAATAATACACAATAAAAGCAATAAACATGTCATATCGAATCATACAGAAATATTAAGAAAGCAAACCATTTTATACACAACAGGCATCCAGATCATGCATAATTTTTCCATTATGATATAATCCAAAATCTAATTTCAGATTTTTACAATGTGATAATGCAAATTATTCTGATTGTGGCAGTTTGCAAATATTATCAAAACATGATCAATTATGGAACCATTATGAACAATTAAAAACAACTCTTCTGTACAACAAGCAACAAAGATAACTATCGAAGCAAAAAACAGTACTACTGAAGCAATAACTATTCCAAAAATTATCAAAAGCAAGTTATACACCAAAACAACACTAAACAAGTTATAACTAGTGAAGCATAAAAATAGAACCACTGAAGCAATACTATTCAAAATAAGCAAACACATGAACTATATACTATGAAAGCAAAAACAATGTGTTATAAAAGCATGAATTATCTATAAGTAAGCAATCCCAACTTCGTAGCCATTAAGAGGACTCATCACATCTAAAGCATAAATCCATAGTCAAATTGCAGTTAAAGATCTTCAATATATTTCATTAACACTCAAAAACTACTTATCAATTTTTAACCCATAGATAACTAACTTAGAAGAAAAAATAAATTAAGAGAGCACATCACACAAAGAGTCCGTCGGAGAATGAAACTGCATTCAAATTAGGGTCGCTACCAAAATACCATAACCAAGTTTTTAACCAGGAGAAAAATCAGAATAAGAAATGGACGGTGGATCGTGGGCTGATCAATGGGACACCACTTCATCAAATCCTCTGCCGGAGAAAAAGAAAAGCGGCGCGACAGCGAAGTATGTGAAGAAATTTGCAGATTATAATTTTTATGATTGGTTGTTGTAAAAAACAAAAAACCATAACCAAGTGTTTACTCTGATTCGGCATTCTTTTTTTTGATTTGGCATTCATTTCAAGACAACCCACAATCTCAAAAATAAATTAAAACAAAATTTACAAAAACCCTAGGTTAAAATCGAAAATAAATTAAAGGAAAAAAAAATACATACCTCTCAAGAATCAATTGCAAGGATTGTTTCTATGAAGAGAAGATGATCCTGGGAAGATGAAAGGACCGTGTGTTGAGATTGTGAAGAAGAAAGAACCGTCTGTTGAGATGGGATCTTTTATTCCTGTAAAGAGAGATTTATGGACGGTGGGGTTGTGGGGGAATGATTTTAGGGAATAAATATGTCATAGATATGTTTATTCTTAAAAATTAGGAATATTACCTAAAACAAATATTTGCTTAAATCTAATTATATATAAAATTACTCCAATACCCTCTAAATTTTGTCAAAAAAACGCCTAAATAAAAAAAAGGAGGAAAAATCTTAGCCATCTAAATAATAGATCAACAGTCCAGAATTGTCCCTACGTTCTTACCTGGGACCCTGGACTCATTTGATCATATTCCTATATATATATATATATATATATATAATTTTGGAATTTTGGAAGTATATATATATATATATATTATCATTATTTTCTAGTCTAAAATCTTGTTCATCAACATGATGTATATTTCTGTTTGTATTAATTTTTGTAGTTTCTTGACATAACTTTTGGGCAATAAATATCATTTGGATCAAATATTAATTGTTTGAGTTTATTGCGGTGTGGGTGAGTTAGACAATGGATCGAATAGGTTGCTTGTGGTGTAAGTCCAAGTGGCTACGATAATCTAGAGGGGGGGTAATAGATTATCTCCATCTTTTCGATTTTGCCCTCTTTTTCGAACAAAATAAGCCAAGACAATAATAAAGGTGCGGGAAATAAACAACACACTTCGATTTATAGAGGTTCAACCCATCTAGGGTCTAATCCTCTACCACCCCAGTATCTCCGGGATGGATTTCAAAAAGAAAAAAGATTTTATTAATTGCCAAAATTAATACAACACCTTACAACATCACCTTGAAGAGCACCACACTCTTCTACAACACCACCTTTGAGATTACCACAATCTCTCTTGTAGATTACCACAATCTCCAACGACACCTTGTGAAGATTACCACAATCTTCAACCTTGAAAAATACCAAATTCTTCAACACCTCAATAAGAAGATCATCACAATCTTCTTGCACCTATCACCTAGATCATCCAAGTGTGTTCTTACCACAAGAACACTCACAAGGATATCTTGTGTTGAATGATAACCCAAATACAAGATTGCAACTCGATAATAAATGATACAAATTTGAGTGCAAGTGTAATCAAGAATAGCCTAGACCTCAAGAATGTGAAAGTGGTAAGCTAGGCAAATTACAACAAGAATAATGACAATGAAGAACAAGTGTTTGCTTTGAATGTATCTTGTTGCGTTGTAGTATTCTCTCTTCTAGTTGTGCTTCAAATCTTCCTCTATTTATAGGAGATGATTGATCCTTGATAGGCACCTCTTGGAATCTGATATCTACAAAAAAATTGCAATTAAAATTAAGATTATAGCTGTTAGAAATCAATCCCACAATTTAGGGAAAAGTTGTTTGTTGCACAACGGTTAGAATTTTGCTGTCAAACATTAGGGCTACCGGTCGCGCACTAATACGAGAAAGAAAGATTACACAGCAAAAATCAACAGGGGGACCAGTCCTGGGGGTGGTCGACCGGTCGCCCAGGGGTGCGACCAGTCGCCCACCATGTGGACCGGTCACCCTGACCTATTTTGATAGTTCCGTGAGTTTTGTTTCAAGAAACTCGTTCCCAGGTACCGATCGCCTTCTTGGTCGACCGATTGACCTCCGAAATGAAATGTTGTCCGATTTTTGTCGAAAATAAACCTCAAGAAATACTCCGAAAAATTAGTAAAAATATTTTAAACCGATCGGGAGTATTTTGGATAACATTAGAAATATAGTTTTGATGAACGGACACATTAACACAAAATCATCAAAAGTGTTGTCCAATATAAATTCCAAGAAATACTTCGAAAAATAGTAAAAACATTTTAGACCGATTGGGGGTATTAGGACAACATTTAGAAACATAGTTTCGATGTCAAAACCCATTGACACAAAATCATTAAATGTGTTGTCCAATTTTGTCGAAAATAAACTTGAAGAAATACTCCGGAAAATATTAAAACCATTTTAAATCATTTAGGAGTATTTGGACAACCTTTAAAAACATTGTTTTGGTATAAAACAAAATCATCAAAATCATGATAAAACCATTTATCAAACAATCTCCCCTTTTTGATGATTACAAACTAAAGCAATTTTAACGAGGTCGATTTTGAAAACAAAACAATTTTACTGGTTAAAAAGAACTGTCCGTTGTGAGCGACAACATTCCACGCAATATAATCACAAGGATGGGAGTAAAGATATTCAAACACATATAGCAAAAACTCTCCCTATCAAAATGCACAACAAGAGTAATATAGAAGCAATCAACCAAAAGCTAAAAGCTCAGCTTTTGCAACTTGAGCTTAAGTATCAAGAGCTTATAAGCTCCCCCTATCAACAAACCATCATTTACATGAATATGAGTCCATAATACATCAAATGGACTAAGTATAATCCACAACTTATGGCTTTTAATAGCCACAACTTATAGCTTCTTTCTCGAGCTTATTTTAGCTTTTTTGAGCTAATAAGCTTATAACATGTTTCTCCTCCTTTGGAATCATCAAAAATAATGTTAGCACGATAAAAATATCATATAATCATATCAAAGTGCGCAACTAAACCGATGTATCGAGCTATTTGAACATTGAAGCTTATAGACCAAATAGGAGGAAAAAGTCGATCATACGACTTGTTGAAGCTTATGAAAACTCATTTGATTTGCAAAAACATGATCTCTATAAATATATAAGACATTTGAAAACGAGAGAATCATGTTGGTGATGAATTTTTCATTGAAACATTTTATCGAACACTTGGCGGGCGTCAAAGATTGAAAAAGGATATATATAGCCCTTGTAAATGTAATCAAGCCAAGTTTTTCATCACCAAAAGCAATTTTACAAATATCATCCATCAACAATTATCATGCTCAACACAAATATATAAGAATTGCATCAAGAAATATACATATAGGCCAAGTTCTCAAGGGTTCAACCCAATTGAGATAAGGGAGTAGAATTCTTACCATTCAATCGGTAAAGATGAGCAATGATGATGATAATCGAGCTAGATAATCCCCAAAATATGAAATTTATGCAACAAAACTCATTTGGAGTGAAATGTGTGTGCAAATGTCAAAGGGGTCGAAGTAGAGAAGAAAAACATCAAAATGGCAAAATACAAGAACATAGACGATTTTAACCAAATTTTCACAGTGGGCGACCGGTCAAGGGCTTGGGCGAAGGTCGGCCAGGTGGGCGACCGGTCGACCCTGCCAAGCCACTTCACTTTTTTTTGAAAATCCGAAATTTGATCCAAAAATCCGATTTTTCGCCCCTAAGTTTGAAAAACGTGCAAAATGCAAACGTAGATCTCATTCAATATGCATTATGTCTAATCAAGCTCGAAATGAGGTAAAAGACTCGGCGGTTAATGATTAAAAAGTCCGAGAGTTATCCTTGAGATGGATTTAAACACATCTCAATTTTTCATTTAACATGCAATCCCTTAGAAAAAGATATCGAATCTCAATATCTTTAGTTCGATTATGACAAACCATATTTTGAAAAATTATTATCACCGGACTTGTTATCCCAAAAATAAGAACGTTTTAAGATTTTGGATACAACAAGTCATAAGTAAAAGTGCCTTTCAAATATTTGAAAATTTCTTTTAACGACACTTTAATGAGATTCGTTGGGATAGTTTTTGAAGTCGAGCATATAGACGTAAGGCATATAGAATGTTGAGTCTATGGGAGTAATAAAAGTGAATGAACATACCTCGAATTTGTTTGTCGACCGATATGCCTTCCTCAACCTTTGTCAATCTTTACATGGTAGTCATAGAGGTTGAGATGGTTCTTTCTTCTTCAATGCCTCACTTCTTCTTTTGTATACTTTGAGTGTGGAATATAACTACCTTCTTGGCATTGTTGAACTTTAATTCCAATGAAGAAATTGAGCTCCCCCATCATGATCATCTTGAATTTACCTTGCAACAACTTAGAAAATATCTTGTACAAAACTTCATTAGTAGCACCATAAATGATGTCATAAATTTGTACAAGTAAATAATCTTGCTAAAAAAAATAGTTTCAACTTTACCTTTTGTAATACCATTTAGCAAAAATTAGCTAAGTCTATCATACCAAACACGGGGTACTTGTTTTAAACTATGCA
The DNA here is from genome assembly GCA_016081115.2 of Rehmannia glutinosa. Lineage (NCBI taxonomy): Eukaryota > Viridiplantae > Streptophyta > Magnoliopsida > Lamiales > Orobanchaceae > Rehmannia > Rehmannia glutinosa. The sequence continues at coordinate 23,459,761 of CM071925.1, forward strand.
AGGCCTTCTATAAAAATCATATGGCCTAGAAAAATTTTAAACCCCGGTTGTTTTACATAGACTTCTATTTGAATAAAACCATTTAGAAAATTGGATTTAACATCCATTTGGTAAAGCTTGAAATTTTCTAAAAACAAGAATGGGCAAGTGAAATGCAAATAACTTCTAAATGTGCTATGAGTGCAAATGTTGCATCAAAACAATACCTTCTTCTTGACAATACCTTTGAGCTACTAACCTTGCCTTGTTCATCAAACTTGTTCCGAAATACCAAAAGTTTTTGCGAAATCTCAACAAAGAATTTTGCACAAGAGCATAGTAATATCGAATGATAGAGACACTATAGCAATTAACACATACTATGCTTAAAGAAAATCATCAAGAGTGAAATACAACATGTAAGTTCAAATAAGCTTTATAGAAAGCTATATAAGGTCTCTTTTCTTGTTTGAAAATCCGAGAGCAAATAGTTGAGACCTCATTGAAAAGAAGTATTTGAACAAGAGTTGGCTAATCAAATATGTGCAATCAAATATTGAATAGTGCCTTTCAAAAAATCAAAAAATCCTCTTAGTGGCACTTGTATGAAATAAGCATATAGGCATATGGCACAACATGTATCGAGTCTATGAGATGAATAACAATAATGAGCGTACCTCGATAGTTCATGTTCCTCTTGATATATTACGAGTAGATAACCATTGAAGAAGATATGTAAATCCTACACAATACTTAAAACACATTTTGCCCAAAACATAGTAATGGAAGTGTAGGCTTAAAGCAATAAAAGATATCACAAGTATGCTTATGCTCTAAAAATTCATACGAGACAATAAACCACATAAGTCAAAGTAAGTGCACAAGAGTTTTAAAAACATCATGCAAGGTCTCTTTTTCAAAGTATTTTAAAAACACAAATATATATTGAAGACCTTTATTTAGAGTAAATTGAAAACTCATTTCAACAAAAACACAAATAAACACATGCATAATAAAAACTAAAATGCATATTTAAGTAGGAAGATACGGTTTACCAATTTCGCCATTTCCATGGGTTGTGCCGTTCCCGTTGTTGATGATATCTTCCCCTTTGAAAATCAACTTGTTGATGATAGCTCTTCCTATTGCTCCATTTCCAAGCATTGTGGCCTTCCCATTTTTGAAAGTATCTTTCTCTTGGAAATTTATTGTGGTGATGTTTTCTCCTTCGATCAAATGAGACGTTCATTTGATGTCTCCTTGGTGGCATGAATTTTCCTTGAATATTATTCCACCAGGTACCTAATATGACATCGTTTTGTGGTACCCTCAAGTGTTTGGGTCCTTTGGGATTAGCTTTGAGACTTTTAGGTCTCCAACAATAATTAGAGCTATTTCTAGCCCGACAAGTATTTGCCGTATGACCTTTTTTACCACAATAGAAGCATGTAATAATTCTAGAAGTGTAATGACCAACATGCTTAGAGACTTGACTATTTTTCATATGATTAACAACATTAGGCTTATGGTCAAGTCCTTGTTTCAATTTATCACAACTATGAACATCAACAATATCGGTCATTTATCGGTACTCACACTACACCATAAATGACATTAGGTAACACTCAAAAATATTACCTAATGGCCATAAAATGTTACTATAGACAATAGGTAGCACTTTTATGGCGTCATTGGATTTTAATAGTCAAAGGTATCACTTTTATTAACTTTTAGTAACACTTTTTCTAAGTGTTACATTAAGTTTTCTATTGGTAACACTTTGAAGCAATATTTCTAAAGTGTTACATTTGAATCTTATGTAACAACACTTTTTTGTAACACTTTTTATATTTGTAACACCTTAAAAAAATACTTCTAAAGTGTTACATATTTCTTATGTAACACTTTTTTTGTATCACTATTTTTGCCATCAAGTAGATTCAACCAACGACTATGTATGGAAGTGGCAATTTGCCATATAAGTTGATTCTTATTACAACTTTTGCTTTGTTTTATAGTGATATATATATTATATGTATATATAATATATTTTATATAATAAAGATTATATTTTATAATATATGTATTAAATTATATTATACTTATATCATGTCAATATTGTATAGTATATAGTTTGAAAATCATATTATATTAAATATTAAAGGACACAACAAATTAATAATATCAAAAATAGATAAAATAAATTTATCGACTAATAAATATTCAATCGGTAAAAATAAAAAATATATAAAAATATAAAATTAATTTAATGACATAAAAAAGTTCTAATAGTAAAAAAATTAAATAATAAAGAAAATAACGAAAAAATAATTTACCGACGAGTTCCTTAGTAATTACCAACAACATCAATTTTCATTGGTAATTTTTTTTAAAAAATAAAAATAATAGAAAAAAGGTTAACCATGAAATTTTTCTCCGTTAGTAAAAATTAAAAAATAAATAAATAAAAATAATAAAATATATACATTTTTCGATTTTTCCCTCTTTTTTAAGACGGAATTAATTGCCTTCAAAAAAATAAAAATAAAAGTAAAACTAAAATAATTTGTAAAAAGTAAATAAAAATTCAATTAAAAAGTTAGAGGAAATAAACAATTTTTAGGTTTGGTGACATCAATTAATTACATAAATATTTGACATGATTGTTTGATAAATGTTTTATCTTGATTTTGATGATTTTGATTTTAACCAAAACAATGGTTTTATTGTCCAAATACTCCTAAATGATTTAAAATGATTTTAATATTTTCCTTATTTCTTCAAGTTTTATTTTCACCAAAATTGACAACACTTTTTGTTAATATATTTTTACACCAAAACAATGTTTCTAAATGTTTTCCTAATACTCCGAGATTAAAATATTTTCACTATTTTTCTGAGTATTTCTTGAAGTTTATTTTCGATATAAAATTGGATAACACTTTTGTTTTGAGGTCAACCAATAGAACCCGTACTGAAAGTTGAAAAAAACTTCATGTTTGCAAAAATGGTCAACCTTGAAAACCGTACCAAATTCTTCAACACCTCAATGGGAGCAAAATTGAAACATAACTCCTTTCTTCTTTTTGTAGTTTGTCACCTTGGAGTCATCGACCGGGCCAGCCCCGTTACCACAAAATGTGTTTTCTCATTTTCAAACGTCTATTTGTGTTGAATGATAACCCAGTTTGATACAAATTCTAACCGATAATAAATGATCCTTAAATTGTGGAATTGATTTCTAACAACTATAATCTTGTTTTTAATTGCAATTTTTTTGTAGAAATCAGATTCCAAGAATGTCAATCATCTCCTATAAATAGAGGAAGTTTTGAAGCACAACAATAAGAGAGAAAAACTACAACACAACAAGATACACTCAAGAATACACTTGTTCTTACATTTGTCTTATTTCTTGTTGTAATTTGCCTAGTATTCACTTTCACATTCTTGAGTTGGCTTTTCTTGATTAACTTGCACTCTATTGTATTATCAATGATTGTAATCTTGAATTTGGGTAATCATTCAACCTCTTGATATCCTTGAGTGTTCTTGTGGTAAGAACACACTTGGGTGATCTAGGTGTTAGGTGAGAAGATTGTGGTAATCTTCTTGTTGAGGTGTTGAAGAATTTGGTATTCTTCAAGGTTGAAGATTGTGGTAATCTTCAAAATTGGAGATTGTGGTAATCTTCAAGAAGAGATCAATCCCAAAATTGTAGGGAAAAGTTGCTCTTCAAGGTTTGTTGTACATTAATTTGTGGTAAATTAATAAAATTTTTTTCTTTTTGAAATCATCCCGAATCTTAGAGGATTAGGCCCTAGGTGGGTTGAACCTCTTTAAATCGAAAGATGTTGTTTATACATTCCGCACCTTTATTATTGTGTTTGAGCATTTGGTTTGAAAAAGAGGGCGAAATCGAAAAGATGGAGATAATCTATTCACCCCTTATCGTAGCCGCTTGACTTACAATTGGTATCGAGCCAAACTCTTTGGCAAGCTCGTTTCACATCGCGAGTGAAGAGAAACGATCGTCGGCTACAAACGAAGCTCATCTTTCCGATACCTCCACCACTAAGCCACCTCGGTTTGATTCCAAAAATTTTATATTTTGTAAAGAAAGAATGGAATGTTATTTACAAGGTTGTGGGTTTTATATTTGGAACACCGTCATCAATGGAGAATCTATTCCGATTTTGAATACACCAACACCTCTAAAGGCTTCAAAGAGCTCAATGATGAAGAGAAGAGAATCATCTTTAAATGGTAAAGCTCTTAAATTTTGTATTGTTCATTACTACTTTGGAATTTATCATGTTGTAGGTATTCGATCGGTACATGAAGTATGGCAAAAATTAAAGACATCTATGAAGTGTATGCAAATGAAATTCAAAAATCTACTTCAAAATTGATACAACATCAAATCCAAAACATTTTGAGCCTTCTACAACCTCCCATGATGAAGAAGTTGAACAATGCCTCATAGGCATCAAGAAGAAAACGAGGTAAGTTCTAAACCCTTTTCTATGATAATGATTATAGTGATTTGCAAAATGATTTTGGTGAATTACAAGATGAATTCCAAAACTCATTAAATACAAATATTTGAAAAATGAATTCATTGTTTTAAAGAATGATAAGGATTGTTTATTTACTTCCTAAATCACTATCATGTGCTCAAACCATTTTAAATCATTTAGACAAGGTTAGAAACCTTAAAAGAAAATGTTTTGTTGAGGATATAAATTGCAAAAATGATTTATCTAAATCAACTTGAGTTAAAATGACCAATATTGTTGATTGTTGTGATAATTCTCCTAGAACTTTATTGATGATTAATCAACGAAAAAGAATCAATTTTAACGTTGGTCATTATGCTCCTGAATTAATGCTTTTATTGCGGTAAAATTCATACGGTAAATACTTGTCGGGCTAGAAATAGCTCAAATTATTGTTGGAGACCAAAATCTCAAGACTAATCCCAACCCAAATCATAAGGATGGGACCAAAATGATATTCAAACACAAATAATGATCAAAGAAAATTTATACCCTCATCAAATGACACATTTGATCAAAGAAGGAGAAACTATTTTCGAAAAGCCAATTTCAAGAAGAGGATATAATCAAAAATGGGAAGAACACAATCCTTGAAATGACAAAGACATCATCAACAAGATGATTTTCAAAGAAGAAGAGACCATCAACAATGGGAAGGAAAAAATTTTGGAGATGTTAATTGGAGAGATTACCATCAACATGAAGATTTTCAAAAGGAAAAATATCATCAACAATGGGAAAACCCATGGAAACGGCATAATTGGTAAACCGTATCTCCCAATTAAATATGCATTTTATTTGTCTATTATGCATGTTTTTTATTTGTGTCCTTTTGAGCAAAATGAGTTTTCATGTATTTAAATTTTAAATTAAGGTCTTCAAAACTTATTTGTATTTTTAAAATTTTTGAAAAAGAAGACCTTATATGATGTTTTTAAAACTCTTGTGCATTTTTGTAGATAAAGTGTATTATCATCTCTTAAAGTGCGCAACTATGGCATGAGCTTACTTTGATATCTCTTATACACTTTTATCATTATGATTTGTGCTAGAAAAATTGTGTAGATTTACATATTTTCACAAATGGCCATTTTGTCAAGAAAATAACTCATTTGATTTTACTCAAAAACATGATTGCTATGTATAATATTTCAAACAAGTATTAAGAGGATTTGAAAGGCACTATTCATGTTTGATTGCAATATTTGCTTTGTCAACTTTTGTTCAAATTTTTTTAAATGAGGTCTCAATTATATGCTATCGGATTTTCAAATTTGAAAAGGACCTTTTATAGCTTTCTTAAGCTTATTTGAACTTGTGATTTATTAGATTCTTGATGATATTCTAAATGCCAAGTTTTTGCATCACCTAATATGTAATTTTACAAATATCATCCATTTTGTGATTGATGATTATCATTTTTACACTCTATTTTTCACTTGATTATATAAGAGATGCCGTTATGAGTTTGTTGAGTTGTGTAAAATACAAATATTTGGATGTAAATGTTCTATTATGAACACCTTAGATCATTTGGATGCCCAATAAGTGATGAAGAAGACAAATTCTCAATTGATGCTTCAAGATGAAGATTGGTTTTTAGAATGATAAAAAGAAAATGATACTTGGAAGTTGATGCCATGATAATTCATCACAAACGATTATAAATGCAAAAAGGGTTTATGACCAAGGCAACATTTTGGCAAGGTTAAATGTAGTGTGGTAAATGAAGAAGGTAATTGATTTTGATGTAACATTTGCGCTCATAGCACATTTAGTAGCTATTTACATTTTACTTGCCCATTCTTGTTTTAAGAAAATTTCAAAATTACAAAACATGGATGTTTAATCCAATTTTCTCAATGGTTTTATTCTAGAAGAAGTCTATGTAAAACAACCTCCGGGGTTTAAAATTTTTTTAGGCCAAATGTTTTTTAAAAAAGGCCTTGTACGGTTGATAGACTTAGCTATTTTTGCTAAATGATTCTACAAGAGGTAAAGTTGATACTACTCTTTTTGTTTTTGAAAAAGGGCAAGATTGTTTACTTGTGCATATTTATGAGAATATTTTTGGTACTACTAATGAATATTTGTGCAAATTTTTCCAAGTTGATGCAAGTGTACTTGAAATCAAAGCATGATGGGGGAGCTCATTGGACTTCAAATCATTCAATGCCAAGTAGATGGTTAATTTCAAAAGAACTCTTGAAGGAGTTAAAAGGCATTGAAGAAGGAAGAATCATCTCAAAAAGTACCAATGAAGAGATTGACAAAGGTTGAGAAATGGATTTAAAACAAATTCAATGTTTTCTTGTATTATTTCTATAGACTCGACATTTCATATTTAACATATGCTCGACTTCAAAAATTATCCCAACGAATCTTTAAAGTTCGTTAAAAGAAATTTTCAAATTTTATAAATTTCTTCTTATGACTTGTAGACTTAAAACGTTATCCCATTTTTCGGGAAACAAGTTCGGATTTATTATACGTTTTTCGTATTCAAAATTTGGTTACAAAAACTAAACATATTGAGATTCCTTTCAAATATTTGATTCTTATCAAAAACTTGAGATGTGATTAATTCCGTCTCAAAGTTATCTCAATGACTTTTTAATCATTTACCGCCGAGTATTTTACCTCATTTCGAGCTTGATTATGACATAATGTATATTGAATGAGGTTTACGTTTGATCTTGCATGTTTTAAAACTTAGGGCGAAAAATCGGATTTTGATCAAACGGGATTTTTCAAATGTAATAAAAGTGAATGAACATACCTCGAATTTGTTTGTCGTCGATATGCCGCCCTTCCTCGACCTTTGATAATTTTCTTAAAAACGCTCTTTCCGTCATTAGCCATTTTCTTTTGTTCATTTTTCGTCTTTGCAATTTTCACACACATTTCACTTCAAATGAGTTTTGATGCATGAATTATATATTTTGGGGACTACATAGCTCGGCATCATCATTGTTGCTCGTCTTTACCAATCAAATGGTAAAATTCTACTTTTTAGCTCAATCATTGAACCCTCATCTTGTGGCTTTATGCATTTTTCTTGATGCAATTCAACTTTGTGAAAGCTTATTGATTGTTGATGAATGATAATTGTTTAATTGTATTTGGTGATGAAAAACTTGGCATGATTACATTTACAAGGGCTATATATATCATTTTCTAATTTTGACTTGCTGTTCGAAAAATGTTTCAATGAAAAATTCATCACCTACATGATTCTCCGATTTCAAAAAGTCTTATATATTTATAGAATCATGTTTTGCTTATCAAGTGATATTTCATAAGCTTCTTCAAGTCGTATGATTCGACTTTTCCTCCTATTTGGTTTATAAGCTTCAATGTTCAAATAGCTCGGTACATCGGTTTAAAACTTTGATATGAATATATGATGTTTTATCGTGCTAACATTCTTTTTGATTCCAAACCATTTAGAAAATTATGAGCTCTTTAGCTCAAAGAAGCAAGATAAGCTCAAACGAAAAAAAAGCTTGAAATTTCTAAAAACCATAAGTTGTGTATGACTCTTGGTCCATTGGTTGTAAATGGAAATATATGTTTCTAATGATGTCTCTTTGATGAGCTTTTAAGTTATTGAACTTAAGCTCATCAAAAGCAATATTTTAGCTTATGTTTAAGTTGCTTCTATATAACTCTTGTGCATGTTGATAAGCATTTGCTACATTGTTTGAATATCTCTAACCCATCCTTCAAAATGTTGTCGCAAAAACGGATAGTTCTCTTTAACAAAAATTGTTTTGTTTTCAAAATCAAGACATAGTTAAAATTGTTTTGGTTTGTAATCATCAAAAGGGGAGATTGTTTGATAAATGGTTTTATCTTGATTTTGATGATTTTGATTTTAAAAAACAATTGTTTTAATCTCCTAAATGATTTAAAATGATTTTAATATTCTCCTGTAGTATTTCTTCAAGTTTTATTTTCGAAAAATTGGATTTTTGTTAATGTATTTTTACACCAAAACAATGTTTCTAAATGTTTTCCTAATACTCCCGATCGAGCAAAATATTTTCACTATTTTTCCTCAGTATTTCTTGAAGTTTATTTTCGATATAAAATTGGATAACACTTTTGTTTTGAGGTCAAATATGTGCAATCAAACCCGCACTGAAAGTTGAAAAAATCAAAAAATTCATGTTTGCGGCAAAATGGTCATAAGCATATAGGCAACCGGCACAACATGACATAAGGCGATCGGTACCAGGATGAATTGAAACAATAATCCCGCGTACCTTCGTTTTTGTAGTTTGTTCGATCTCTTGATATATTACGGCCGACCCCCTTAGATAACCATTGAAAATGTGTTTTCTCATTTTCAAACGTCTATTTGTGCGTGAACACATTTTTGAAAAACATAGTAATGGAAGTTTAGGCAAAAGCTTTTCCTTAAATTGTGGAATTGATTTCTAACACTATAATCTTGTTTTTAATTGCAATTTTTGTAAAATCAGATTCCAAGAGAGCCTATCAAGTAAATCATCTCCTATAAATAGTCAGGAAGTTTTGAAGCACAACAATAAGAGAGAAAACTACAACACAACAAGATACACTCAAGAATACACTTGTTCTTAATTGTCTTAGTTCTTTTGTAATTTGCCTAGCTATTCACTTTTACATTCTTGAGGTCTAGATTTTCTTGATTACACTTTATTTATTGTATTATCAATTATCGTGTAAACTTGAATTTCAATCATTCAACACAAGATAAACAGTGTTCATAATAAAAACTAAAATGATCTATATTTAGGTGTAAGAAGATTGTGGTAATCTTCTTGTTGAGGTGTTGAAGAATTTGGTATTTTCAAGGTTGAAGATTGTGGTAATCTTCACAAGGTGCCGTTGAGATTGTGGTAATCTTCAAAATCAGATTGTGGTAATCTCAAAGGTGGTGTTGAAGAAGAGTGTGGTGCTCTTTCAAGGTGTTGTTGTATTGTGTTGTATTAATTTTGGTAAATTAATAAAATCTTTTTCTTTTTGAAATCCATCCCTATATATTTATGTGGTAGAGGATTAGGCCCTAGTTTGAACCTCTTTAAATCGATCAAATGATATTCGCACATTTATTATTGTGTTTGAGCATTTTTCCTCGAAAGATGGAGATAATCTATTCACACCCCTCTAGATTATCGTAGTCTAACTTGAATGATTTAATGATAGTTATATAATTTTGTGTTACTAAAATATAGCTTAAAAGTGTTACAATCAATAAAATATATTGTTGCCAAGAGTGCTTCTTAAATAAAGTGATACCTATTTGCAATTAAAAAGAAATAACAAATACAAAGTGATACTTAAAAAGTGTTTTATATAAAAGTTTTTACATATAAGCGTTACATATTGATAAAAGTGTTACCATTTGCTTAACAAAAAAAAAGTGATACTTAAAAAGTGTTACTTATATAAAAGTGTTACATATAAGTTTATATATTGATAAAGTTCTACAAAAGTGTTAATAAATATTATAATGTAAAAAGTGTTACAAACATGTGTTACATATGTACCTTATGTAAAAACATCACAAAATTTGTGTTACCTAATGTCATTTATGTTGTAGTGTCAAGTTGGATTTTGATAAATCCTTTTTCATGCAATTAATATCCTCAACAAGAGTACTATTTTCTTTTTCAAGGTTTCTAATCTTATCAAGTGTGGTGGTGTGAGCACATGATAGTGATTCATAGGAGGTAAATAAACTATCCTTATCATTTTTCAAAGCACTGAATTCCTTTTTCAAATTTTTGTACTTAACAAGTAAACTTTGGAATTCATTTTGAAGGTCATCAAAATTATTTTGCAAATCACTATAATCATTTTGTATAACAATATCATAGGAAGTAGAGGGTTTAAGACATACCTCGTTTTCTTCTTCGATGCCCATAAAACTTTGTTCGACTACTTCATAGTTGGAAGTTATAAAAGGCTTGTTCCTTAGATTTGACCTTGTATCCCTTTGAGAAGTAGATGCTTTTGAGTTGCTCCTATCATTTGCATATACTTCATGAATGGATTCTAATTTTTGCCATACTTTATGAGCCGATCGAATTCCTACAATAAGATCATATTCCAAGTTGGAAAGTGAACAATATAAAATATTGAGAGCTTTACCATTTAAGGAGATGATTTTCTTTTCTTTATCATTGAGCTCCTCGAGAGCTTTGGAGGTGTATGTTGTGTCTTTCATCAGAATGGATTCTCCATTGATGACGATGTTCCAAATATCGAACCCGCAACCTTGTAAATAACATTCCATTCTTTCTTTCCAAAATATAAAATTTTTGGAATCAAATCGAGGTGGCTTGGTGGTGGAGGTGCCGGAAAGGTGAGCTTTATTCGTAGCCGATGATCGTTCCTCTTCACTCGCGATGTGAAACAAGCTTGCCAAAGAGTTTGCCTCTGATACCACTTGTAAGTCCAAGCGGCTACGATAATCTAGAGAGGGGGTGAATAGATTATCTCCATCTTTTCGATTTCGCCCTCTTTTTCGAACAAAGCAAGCCAAGACAATAATAAAGGTGCGGGAAGTAAACAACACACTTCGATTTATAGAGGTTCAACCCACCTAGGGCCTAATCCTCTACCACCCCAGTATCTCCGGGATGGATTTCAAAAAGAAAAAAGATTTTATTAATTACCAAAATTAATACAACACCTTACAACATCACCTTGAAGAGCACCACACTCTTCTACAACACCACCTTTGAGATTACCACAATCTCTCTTGAAGATTACCACAATCTCCAACGGCACCTTGTGAAGACTACCACAATCTTCAACCTTGAAGAATACCAAATTCTTCAACACCTCAATAAGAAGATCATCACAATCTTCTTGCACCTATCACCTAGATCATCCAAGTGTGTTCTTACCACAATAACACTCACAAGGATATCTGTGTTGAATGATAACCCAAATACAAGATTACAACTCAATAATGAATGATACAAATTTGAGTGCAAGTGTAATCAAGAATAGCCTAGACCTCAAGAATGTGGAAGTGATAAGCTAGGCAAATTACAACAAGAATAATGACAATGAAGAACAAGTGTTTGCTTTGAATGTATCTTGTTGTGTTGTAGTATTCTCTCTTCTAGTTGTGCTTCAAATCTTCCTCTATTTATAGGAGATGATTGATCCTTGATAGGCTCCTCTTGGAATCTGATATCTACAAAAAAATTGCAATCAAAATCAAGATTATAGCTGTTAGAAATCAATCCCACAATTTAGGGAAAAGCTGTCTGCTGCACAACGGTTTGAATTTTGCTGTCAAACATTAGGGCGACCGGTCGCGCACTAATACGAGAAAGAAAGATTACACAGCAAAAATCAATAGGGGGACCGATCCTGGGTGTGGTCGATCGGTTGTCCAGGGGTGCGACCGGTCGCCCACCATGTGGACCGGTCACCCTGACCTATTTTGATAGTTCCGTGAGTTCTATTTCAAGAAACTCGTTCTCAGGTATCGGTCGCCTTCTTGGTCGACCGGTCGACCTCCGAAATGAAATGTTGTCCGATTTTTGTCGAAAATAAACCTCAAGAAATATTCCGAAAAATTAGTAAAAACATTTTAAACCGATCGGGAGTATTTTGGACAACATTAGAAATATAGTTTTGATGAACGAACACATTTAACACAAAATCATCAAAAGTGTTGTCCAATATAAACTCCAAGAAATACTTCGAAAAATAGTAAAAATATTTTAGACCGATCGGGAGTATTAGGACAACATTTAGAAACATAGTTTCGATGTAAAAACTCATTAACACAAAATCATTAAATGTGTTGTCCAATTTTGTCGAAAATAAACTTGAAGAAATACTCCGGAAAATATTAAAACCATTTTAAATCATTTAGGAATATTTGAACAACCTTTAAAAACATTGTTTTGGTATAAAACAAAATCATCAAAATCATGATAAAACCATTTATCAAACATGTGGTCCCTGTTTTACTGCCCATGTTCCTATTCCCATTTTCTGGTCGGGCCGGAGACAACTACGGAATTTGGGTCGTAGAATGGTATATTCCGGAATAAGACGATCTCTGTGTAAAAGCCCATAGCTAAAGAGACTTCGAGCCAACTGGGAGGGATAAGGTGACTCTGCTTTGGCCAAATACTGTTTGGGAGTTATAAAGAGAACGGACAGGTTCTGTGTGTGATCAACACTGACCTAGGTTTATTGCTTTGGGACTGACTGACTGTTGACTTTAAAATGGGATATCAACTGTCTGTTTTAAAGGAATCTGAGATATCTGTTGTCCATTTGCAAACGGAAATCTTTACTGTACTATCAAATTGAAATATCTACTTTTCGTTTTAAAAACTGTAAAAAACTGAGAAATTTATATTGTACGTGATTGACTGTTGCACTGGCATGTAGTGCATCATTGCCCACATTACAGATGGATTCATTTTTTTAATTCATTCTGATAATAATATTATTTTTCTAAATTAACAATATAAATGGTTATGCTTGTGCATGAAGATCAAAAACTCGTACCAATCATAAATAGCTACTGCATTCCCCTTCCCCACTCACTGAGCTTGTTTAGCTCACCCCGTTAGTTTCCTAAACTTTTCAGAGATACGTCGATGAGTAAACTGGAGGAGAGCATCATATCAAGAATGAGGCTTGAATCATGTGCCGTAAATGAATTTAGCTTCATATGGTATTTCTGGATATGTGGGAATAGCTCTTGTGCAACTTAAGCATGTAATTATTGGAGTTGTACTCCGTCAAATATAATTGTGTTTTACTTGAGTTATTGAAACTAGGGGGTGATATGTTTATAACAAAATCGTTCATATGGAAAGGAAACAAGTCGTATTATCGAATTCAAATACCCTTCATGCCAAACCGAACTAGTCAATAATAAATCATTTTAGATACTCCGAAAAAATTGGGAAAGAAAAGCTCGTGAAGGCTATATTAGAGAAGATATTGTTATAACAAAAGCCCTAAACTAACAGGTTAGAAGGGATATAATGAGTTTGATTTTATTTTCCCATCTCACAATTCAAATAACTCTTAAAAATGATTAATTCTAGAAAATATTTATCCTTTGGATGCTAATTAATCCGGGGTGGCTATTTCACAGGCCTGTTGAACACCATTGTTTAGAATGCATGTGGGCTTGGAACCAATAAACACTCCAAGAACATCAGGGACTTGTTGCTAAAAAGAGTTCATCCCTCATGTTTTTGAGTGAGATAAAAATGAGGGAGTATATGTGAAAGTAATGGAAATATACCCTTAATTTTGATGGGTTTTTCATTGTGAATTGTGATGGCAAACGCGGCGCACTGGTGTTGTTCAGGAAGAAACCTGTTGTTTTAGATATCGTGTCATGTTAGAAAATTTATTTGTATAAATTTTGATGATATTTAGATAACTAGTATTAGAAAGCTGGTACCCCAAAATGTTGTAATTTCTATTATTGTAATAGATATAATGTAAGCTATCTGAAACAACTATATCAAAGTGCAGAATACTCACAAAAGACTTGATATCAGAAGACTCTGAACGATCAATCAAGTAGGATAAAACAACTGCTTGCATATCTTAAGTCAACTGGATTCAGATCCGTTGCATAAAAATAGATAGAGATTTTCCTTGGATGAAAAACAAGGTACGATGTTTGACCAAAATGAACTTTGCAATTAATGAAGACCAAAAGAATGTGAACAATGAGAAATAACTGCATTGCGGCCAATTTCAGGATGCTGCAGATAACTAAAAGTAACATTAAAGGTCAATTTCAAGTTGCAAGAAAAGGCATGCCAATTATCCAATGGCGTGATTTGAATTTGTCTATATATAGAAGCTGAGAAAACGTTAAAAAAGAAGTAGAACCAAGAACAAGAGACACACGGACAATATATTCAAGTAAGAAAGAAAATTCTCTTTCGAGATATAAGATTATTACTCAAGAAAAAACTCACACAACCTGCATCTAACACATCTGTAAAGGATTAATGATGTTTATTAGAACAAGGTTTTGAAGAAAAAAACCTTCACATTTGTTTGAAGTGAAGGATTTGTGGTGAGGTAATTAGGAAATGGGAACGAGGCAAGAGAGCTATGTGATCAAATCTTGTGGAGTTCGTTGAGTATGTAGCAAGAGAGCTGTGCGACCAACTCTTGTGAAGAAGCTGTAATCTAGGCAGTGGGCTTGTGTGATTAAAGCTGCTCAGATTGTTGTTATACTTTGTGTTGTGCTTAGTGGATCTCTACTAGAGTAGGAGAAAAGTGGACTAGAGGAATTATCTCACCTTGAACCATTATAAAATTCTTTGTCTTCTTTATATTATGATTTTATATTCTTGTCATTTATTTGATATTTATGATTGCTAAAATAACCACTAAAATCTACTGCGTTGATTGACAAAACTTAAAAAGGTACAAGTCTTCCGTTGTACTTAACTGAAAACATAAAAATCTAAAAGTTACAGCCTATCAACTGAGTTACTCAATCAATAACACTGTCAAGTGTTCTGTTGAGTAGTTAACTCTTCTGCTGAGCTTTAACTCATCTATTCTTATGGGACTTTAATGTTTTCATACTCTAAACTGAAAATTTGACAGAATTTTCAAAAGTTGTAATGTCTATTGAACCCCCTTCTAAACTTTGCCTTGTCATCTTTGGGACCTACAGGTCATACTCCATGTACCATGTTGAAGTTTGATTTCAAACATTGAGAAAGATTAGAGATTTATGAGTTTTCACACAATCTAGATATTGGTTTGAATTCACATAAGGTTGAAGATTATATGAACTCTATCTTGGCTGCTTCTTTTTCTACAACGAAGTAATGAAAGCTTTGTTCAACATGCATATAAATAAGGATCCAGGCTTGCATGGTTTATCTCTTTTATTCTATCAGAAGTTTTGGCCAATATTTGGGACAGAAGTAACTAAGGCGATGCTGAAAATATTATATAAGGAAGGACACTTAGATGGGTGGAATGAGACTGTTAACACTCTTATCCCGACGACATACCAACATATAATTTTGAAGCATTTTAGGCCAATTTGCTTGTGCAATATTTAATATAAAATTGTTGTTCGAGCTTTAACTAATATACTTCGGCCAATCCTTAAACATACAACCAATGAGTTTCAAAGTGCTCTTGTCCCGGGACAACTAATTGTAGATAATGTCATACTTGGATTTGAAGAAATGCACTAGACACACAATAGACGAGTTGGAAAAAAAGATATGTTGTGCTTAAATTAGACATGAGCAATGCTTATGATCGACTAGAATGAGATTTTCTTGAAGTGGTGATGAGAAAGCCAGGATTCACTGATAGTTGGGTAACCGAAATAATGAGATACTTCAAGACAATTGATTATTCATCCTCTCTTAATCTCGAGATTTTTGGTAATCTCAAACCAAATCATGAAATTTGTTCGCCTAATTTTTAGATTCACCATAAGTGAATGACTTAGTTAATAGATATAGTGAGCAAGGTCGATCCCAAACTAATAAATCAATGTACTAATTATTGTGATTATAATAACATTGATTTTATTTAGACGATCGGCGTTGTGATTGATGATTAATAAAAGCTAAGAAAATAATCCAATGCGAGCACTAACCAAAACAGAATAATCACAAAGAAAACGATCAAGTGGAATGATGGATTCCAAGCCTATTTATGGTTTCAATCACTATTGTTATAAAATCAATAAACAAGTAATTATTAATCCCCTATAAGACGATCTCACAAACTATTTATTCTCTTTCTTGAGATAAAATAAAGATGCAGATTGAATTACCTATGCTAGCATATGTAATCAACATACAATAACCAACTCCCAACAACATAAAAGATCTATCAAATGCTTAATTATAGATTCATCTCATTTTTTTACTTTTCATTTTTGGATTCTTTCATATTTTGAAACTAATTATTTTTTTTAACATTTCCCACAAACCAAATTCTCTTTTTCTTCATTCCCCACAAACCAACTCTTTCACTATTCAACCACATTCTTGATTTCATCATCCACCAACTCACTCAATTATACAAGCTCAAGTATATGATTAAAGGTCTATCAAAAAGACTAGGAATTAAATATCCACGGCAGGCTTCTGACTTGAAAGGATAAAACAAAATATGGCCTTAAATCACTTTTACAAATTGCACACATCATATGGTTTTGACAAAGATACCAAAGCAAGTTCTAGAGTTCTAACAATACGAAATATACACTTAACAAAAAATAAGATTGCATATGATGAAAACAGTAACGGCTCAAAAGCTCACACTATTAGGAAATTTATTGTATAAATTTTGATGATGCTTAGAAAACCTAGTATTAAAAAATTGGCACCCCAATTTCTGTATATAATTTCAACTTTATAATAGTTAGAACATTAGCTGAGTCGTAAAGCAGCTAAGTTGAAGATACAGACGACTTGCTGAAGAATGCAGAGAAGAATCAGCTGTGTCGCAGCTGAGTAGTGAAGAAAAGCTTCAGTCAAGTACATCAGATGTGTCTTTTCAGAAGGACTTAAAGGACTTAAAGAAATGAAGGAGAAGACTCAACATATTGGGTAAAGCAGCTGAAGGACTTAAAGAAAGCTGAAGAAGTCCGTTGTGAAGAAAGTTAAAGACACATCCATTTTGGTAAGGAGACAGACCTTCAACCTTAAAGTTGTCTTGCTGAAAGAGTGCAAGTGGAAGGGACCAATGGAATGCTTGCAGAACTCTGAAATGTTTCACGCGCCTGCAGGTACTAAATTCAATGGTTAGGTTAACATCAAATGTTGCAAGAACAAGACAAGTCAACGAATAAGAAGTGTATGTTTAAATTTGTCTATCTCTTCAATGGAAAAAAATTCAAACTCTCACTATAAAAGGCTGAGGAATTTTCAGAGAGAAGTAAGAGAGCAAAAATTCAAACGTGACACAAGGGCATACAAGCAAACAAGCAATCTGCAATACTCTTTCAAGCAAGAAATTCTTACAATCCTGAGGCCTACATTCGAAGCAACTTTATCCAACACAACCTTGTGGAAGATAGAAGTTATACTTCAAGTTGAAGAGGAAAATCTTGTTTTAAAGAAAAAAAAGGGTCTGTTCTTCCAAGAACTGAAGGAAGTTCATTTATTTTCCAGCTCGAACCTGTTTCAAATCCGAATGAGGGCTAAGTGATGAAGTCCAAAAATTTGAAGAGCTAAAGCAGTGAGGTAGCTGTCTTACGAAGAGCTGAGTCCCGGAAGTGAAGCCAGCTATGTGATCAAGGCTAAACTTGGATTGTTGTACTATTCTACCGAAGTCACTGTTACTTTAGTGGATTCCTCCTGGAGTAGGACAAGAGTGGAGTAGAGAAATTATCTCATCCTCAAACCACTATAAATTATTGTGTCATTTTTTATATTTTGCACTTAATTTCTGCAATTCACTTAGGTTCTTTATATTTGCTATCCAACTAATAATAACAAGCCTAAAATATAAGTGTTGATAACCAATCTTTAAAAAGAATGTAAAGACTTCCGCTGTAAAAATCAAGAAAACTTAATTTGTAAAAGATAACTTCACTCAGCTGAATTACTCTATCAACAACTCTCTCAGAGTCTGTTAAGTGGTTAACTCTTCTGCTGAAGTTTGACACAACTGTCTCTCAAGAGACTTAACTGTTTTCTTGCTGAAACTCTGATTGTATTTAAAATCGAAAATTTGGTTAAGTCTATTCAACCACCCTTTCTAGACTTAGCTCACACCCCTTGGGACCTACACACGCGCTTGCATATTCGTGAACCAAAGCATAAAACTCATGTATCAACATTCACATGATCAATATCATCAATTATCTTCTTAATCAATCCAACTCAACACCATAGCAAAACAACACAATTATTTTCAAAATACATTTCATCGATCCATTGTTTTCTCTCTCCATATAAATCTGTGAAAGCAATAAACGTTAAAACTATAAATTTGCTTCTAGTGCAATGCAACCTAATTGCTCTACATGCAAAAATACTTGAAAAGAAAAAAAAGCCATCTCCATATTCACTATAAACTAAAATATTTCTCTCTCCCCCAAACTGGAATGAATGATCTCGTGCATATGTGAAAAGATAAAATTTCAATGAAAAGAAAATATAGAGACTATTCATTAACTCATTGAGGTGCCGACAATGGATAGTGGCACCGACGTGTATCTAACGCTGTAGTCCAATACCGAGACCTCTATGAAACATCTCTATTTTATCCTCTCCATCATCCCAACTCATATAAACTAATACCCCATTTAAATGCATCTTTTATCTTCTTAACGCAAAGGTTGTGGGCCAAAGTTGTGTTGTTCTCACCCATGAAGGCGTGCTTGAGATGTTCGGGCAATGGTTTGAATTTTGGGGTTAGATTCGAGGGATCTGTGTTACACGCAGTATGCCCGTGTGTATTCACACAATATGTGCCTGACTTATTTTTTGACACTTTTCTTCCTGCATCATGCACGAGCTGACCATGCACACGCGCATTATCCGTTCGTGTTTCTGGGAATTCGCCTATTCCTAGAATTTCTCCTTCATCCTTCAACTCTTTGACTATCTACGATTCTTGCACGAGATCTAAAGCACAAAAATAGCCATACAAGTCTTGAGTGTCGAAATCAAGCATTACAACTGAATCGAACATGAATGACTTAAACCAAATTCAAAGTATCACAAGATAACTACGTATTCTTCGACACATGAATCGACTACTTCCAAGAAATTGTAGCTCTCTACACTATCATGAAATTTCATATCCTTATAAATAAAAAATAACATAAACTTATTATTAACCCATAATGTGAGCTCCCTCTTCTGCATGTGTATTAAAGCTTTTCTGGTGGCTAGGAATAGATGCCCAAGTATAGGTGGGATGTTGTGATCTTCCTCCAGGTCAAGCACCACAAAGTCCACTAGGAATATGAATTTATCTACCTTTACGAGCACAACTTCTATTATCTCCTTAGGATACGCGAGTGATCTATCTACAAGCTGCAAAACAATAGTTGGTGGCTTGACATCTCCTTATCCAAGCTCCTTAAAAATAGACAAAGCTATTAAATTAATACTAGCACCTAATCACACAATCCTCTATTAAAGAAAACACCCCTATTGTGCAAGGAATCGTAAAACTACTGGTATCTTTGAGCTTTTGAGGTACGTTTATTTGAAGGATGGCACTGTATCTCTTAGTCAAGTTTACGGTCTTAAATTTCGCCATCTTTTTCTTTTCAGACATCACATTTTTTTATAAACTTCGCATAATTAGACATTTGCTGTAACGCACCTACAAAAGATATGTTTATGTGAAGTTCCTTAAATACGTCAGGAATTTTAGCAAACTGAGCATCTAATTTTTCTTTTGAAAACATTGAGGGAAATGAATTGGATTAAATTTTGAAAGTTCAAAGTTAGAAGAAGATATAGTTGTGATTGCTTATAAGAATCTTTCATTTTTGTTCCCTTCGAGAAATAGTTTTTACCCTAATATGTGAATGTTTATGAAAATTATCAAAAAATACAATATTCACTCACTTTCATCTTTTTCCTCCACTAATTAATCATTTTTCAAAAAAATCCATCAAATCACCAATCATTATTACCCATTTTTTAAAAAAAAATCTACTATTCACCCATTCACATATTTCTAACTACCAATCATTATTTTACTATTTTTACGTGAAATCAACTTTTATCATTACATTTCCATCTAATATCCAATCACACTATCAAATTTCATTCTTTTTCTTTCAAATTATTTTTCATCACTATTCTCTATCAGAAAGAAATTTTCCAAAATGAATGAATATTCAATCACACTCTTAGGCTTCTCAGTCCCTTTTTATTTATTCTTTTATATCTTTTTTCCATCCTCGACCTCAACTTCGCTATTTGCTACAATGTTCTTTTTAGCAGGTGTCGATGTTCTTTCTTCTAGAGCATGCGCGAGCTGCTCGTGCATATACACACGATGTGTGCATTTCTCTTATACCACTCCTTAGACGAATGGTTTTACACTGACCAATCTAGGATTCAAGAAATTTTCATTTGTGTACCCATGGTATTTTCCAATTGTGTAGCATGTGTCTCAATCTTGTCCAACTTCACCTCATCTTTATTGAACCAATTTCTTGTTTCATTGATAAACGAACTCGTCTGACTCATAAATGAAGTGAGTACTTCCTCCATAGATGGTTTTACCTCTGCATTGATAACTCAATTCATCACACTAAAGCTTGGGGTGGTTGAATAACGTTCTTCATATTAGTATATGAAAAGTTTCACGATTTCTTAGATTTATATGTTAACAGGTAGATACTGGATTGTTCCAAAAATTATTAAAGTTTTGTTTATTGACATAATGTGCCTCTTTCATAGGATATTGTTGAACTACCTAATTGTTTGTAACCACGTTTGCCTTTACCTTTTTAGTTATAACATTTAACTAATTTGACAAAGTAGTCATCTGAGTTGTTAATGCTTTAAACGGATCCGAGTCAGAAACTTCAGCTGCCTTCCTGATGTTTGTCCTTTCAGATAGCCACTCATAACTATTCATCACCATATCTAAGCAGATTAAATTCATCTCCTGGTATTTTTGCTAATAAGGCCCCTCCTGCAATAACATCGACAAATGCTCTTGTTTGTCTTAATAACCCCTTGTAGAAGAAATAAAGTTGTTGGTCGTTTGGAAATCCATGTTGAGGAAACCTCCTCAACAAGTCGCTAAATATTTTTCCAAGCCTCATATAATGGTTCTGAATCGAGTTGTTTGAACTGTGTGATCTCGCTATTTAGCTGCAATGTTTTGCTTTGTAGGAAAAACATGAATAAGAATTTATGTCTTAGATCATCCCAAGTATTGACACTCCCTTGTTTAATGTGCCTAGCTAATTTCTCGTCTTATCCCTTAAAGACAAATTAAAGAGACAAAGACGTATAACATCATTTGACACTCCATTCATCTTGTGTTAATGCGCATAACCAATTCTCGCCTTATCCCTTAAAAAGAAAGTAAAGAGACAAAGATGTACAACATCATCTGAGACTTCGTTCATCTTGATGATATTACATATTTATATGAAGTGTGCTAGATGATAATTAGAATCCTCGATTGGAAGTTCCCCAAGCCGGTTTTGGGGATTGATCGAAATAACTGCGGGTTTCAGCGCGAAATTATTAACATTGATTGGTACATGGGAAATTCCATTATGGTTGCGATTTGTCTAAGGGGGAAAGTAATCACGAAATTATTGTTTTTTGAGCTTCCTGTACTGCCGGATGGGTTACCGAATTTTTCTCATCATTCTGATTGTTATTCTTATTGTTTCCATTCACGTCTGCCATGACTTGAACTAGATTCCTTCCTACTCATTAAGAAGTTGCACTTGTTCTTATTCCGAATACTTCAACCTTTGATATAAATGATTCTAGTTCTCTCATCATGGAGCGAGTGTTCATGAACTAACTGGAACAACTAAGAAAAACATGTCAAATATTTTATCATAAAACAAGTTCTAAACTAATATTTCTTTTTATTTTCTTAAAATAAAGATGTAAAAGTGTCTAAATTAAAAATAATACTAGTATCGCAATGTTAAATCTACTAATATAATTAATCCTAGGCAACAACGCCAAAAACTTATTTACATAATTCTTTAGATTAACTGCAAGGGAACGCTTTAGTTATATATACAATGAACAATGTCAATCCCAAAAGGACTAACAAATCAATGTACAAAGTATTATGATTATATTGACACTAATTTTCTTTAAACAACCGAAATTATGATTGATGATTAACTACGAAAATAATCTAACGCGAGTACCAACAAAAATAGAATAATCACAAAGGAAAAGATCAAGTAGAATGATGGATTCCAGGATTATGGTTTCAGTTAATCACTATGTTGTTATCAAATCAATCAACCCAAAGTTATTATTAATCTCCTTTTAGGATTATGGGGTCCCAACGATCACTCTTAGGATTTGTTGTATGCTTAGTGCTACATAGAGGCTGTCGCGTCCCAACTTGCCAATGATCCATATGGATTCTTGTGAAGCCCCTCTTCTCCATCCACCGCTTAGTGTGGGGCTCTGCGCTGCCGTTGTGAACTGTAGAGGGTGCCCTTAAAGAAATTAACCTTGGGTTGCACTACTATAGTAGAGTTTAAATGATTAGATATGTACTACCCATACCAACAAGGTGCATCTTATTTTCTGATTCCCATTACATAGAAACTCTAAGGTTAAGCGTGTTTGGCCCGGAGTGGATGTGGGATGGGTGACTACCTGGGAAGTTATCCAGGGAGCATGTGAGTGAGGATAAAGCGCGCTGGAAAAGACTCGTGTTGGTTTGTGGGGATAATCGTCAAATCCGGTGAGCACTTTTGGTCCAACAACTGTATCAGAGTAAGGTCTTAGGTTCCAACGATCACCCTTAGGATTTGTTGTACGCTTACTGCTACAGCGAGGTTGTAGCTACCCAACTTATCCATATGGATTCTTGCGAGGCCCCTCATGTTGGTCCATCGCTTAGTGTGAGGCTCTGCGTTGCCATTGTAAACTGTAGCAGGTGCCCTACAGGAAACAACATCTGGTTGCACAATTAAAGTAGAGCTTAAAGGATTAGATATGTACTACTCATACTAACGAGGTGCATTTTCTTTTCTGGTTCGTATTACATAGAAACTCTATGTTTAAGCGTGCTTGGCCTGGAGTAGACATGGGATGGGTGACCTCATGGAAAGTTTTCCAGGGAGCGCGTGAGTGAGGACAAAACATTCTAGAAAAGACTCAGGTTTGTTTGTGAGGACAGTCGTCAAATCCGGTAAGCACTTTTGGTCCAACATCTCTCTTATAAGATAATCTCACAAATTATTTATTCTCTGTCCTGAGATAAAATAAACACGTAAAAATTACATATGCTAGCTTTTTGTTCAAATAGAATAACCAACTTCGAACAATATAAAAGATCACTAATTCCTCACAACATACTTCTCGATCATGCAATATATTCATGTCAGGTACGCAAGATCTTGTATTGAAACTCCTCTCTCGATTTATGAATCAACACATCAAATAGGTTAAATTATTAGCCAAATGATATAACAAACAATAAATCAAAGTACCCAAATAAGGTTTAAGATATAACTTCAATTAAAATTAATCATCCAGCAGGAAGTAAATTAACCTACTCGTATGCCCCAAAATCACAAGATGTTTAGCCGGACATGGATAATGAAAAACTCATAGCCATATTATTCATATCCATATCAAACTAGATGAAAATAAAATACAATGGAGAAAAAAAAATCAAGGGTACCGATGAATCTCTAGATCAATCATCTATCTTCAAGCACGATCTTGACTTTTTCTCTTATTCAAAAATTTTATTCTCTCGATTTTTTCCACCTCATATATATATTTATACCTTAATAGGATATCTGACAAGATAAGGAAATATTCTGGAAAATCCTGCACACACGCACGGTTCGTGTGCATATGCATGGGCTGACCATACATTGACTCATTATGTATACCAATTCACTGTATGAAGCACGGGTTGTGCACAAACACACAGATTGACCGTGCGTGATCATTTCCTGCTTCAATTTGGCTGAGTTTTCTGATGTTACCTCTTCACCTCATGTACTTCATTTTCCACATAAATTTCCACCGTTCGAAAGGGTTCTACTATGCTCAATGCTCCAAATCACCTTAAATTGCTCCAAATATAGCAATTTTCCTACACAACGAGCAAAGCATTATAATGTTTCCAGACATTAAGAATACAATCCTTTTTGTTTTTTCAATGTTAATGCATATCACCATTTCTTTAGCTAAAATAATGCCGAAAATACATGAAAAAACCACAATTAACAAATGACATGGAGACCCACTTTCGCATAATTTGTTTGTTATGTGCGCACATGGATTGTCTTCTATTTCATGTCATTTTAATTCATGAAATTTTTCAAATGAGTTCGAATTGCTCCTACATGTCCTTCATTTACTAACTTATATTTCAAGAATGATAATCTCATTTTTTCCCATCAACTTTATCAGACTGAGCTTGCATCAAAAAATATTTACAACTTTATTCAAAAGCTCATATTAAGCTAATCAACTTTGAAAAGTCTACTCTGTCCAAATACTTAAGTGAATTGGATCAATGCAATTAAACAATGTTCACTATACCAGTTTGTGCATGGACATGATATGTATTATGGCTTGCCTACTTTCTCTGACCGTAGTAAAGCAATTCAATTATGATATCTCTTGATCAGCAATTCAATTATGATATCTCTTGATCATGTGATTCTGTTGGGAAATTAATTTTTAGATTTTGATGAATGCCATGTAAAACTTAGAATAGAAAGTTGGCACCCCATTTTTTTTGTAAATTGCATTGTAATAGATAGGGCTGGTCGAGCTGAGTTAAGTCAGCTATGCCTGAACATGCAAGAAGACAACTGGAGACTAAAAGGAAGACTTCGTTGTGAGGCAGCTGAGTGTGGCAAGAAGAGAAGACAGGAACTCGACTGAAGGTGCAGCTAAGATGCAGCTGAGTGAAGTGTCAGTCAAGTCAACTCAAGATAGCCAAGTCTCAAGATGAAGTGACAGATGAGTCATCTAATGATTGGAAGCTGACTCGAAGTCACCTGGGGAAGTCAAGTAAATGCAGTCAAGTCGAGACAACTGAAAAGGATCCGTTGCACAAAAGTCAAGAGAATTACTTAAACAAGTAATACTTCCATACTGTCTTTCTTAAAGTGCTCAGTCCCAGAAGCGTGCAAAAGGAATAAACCAATGGGAAGCACCGCACTGTGTCGAACTCAAAAAGTCAAGAATCATTCATACGAGGAAATGTCAATTCCAAGAACTGCAACAAGACAAGCCAACAACCACAAGTGTCTTTTGAAAATTAACCTATCTCTTCAACGGGCAAATTTTCAAAAGAACACTATAAAAGGCTGAGGAATCACTTTGAGAAAAGGTTAATCTTGACGATCAGAAAACAAATACGAGCAAGAAAAGCAATATCTGTAACCTGAACTATTCTCAAATCATTCAAGTTCAATCCTCAAGCCTACATTACGAAGGAAATCAATCCAACACTTACCTGTGAAGGAAAGACGACTTCAATCAGTTGAAGAGGAAACATTTGAACAATCAAGGGGTCTACATTCTAAGGAGGATTGTAGAAAGGTTCAAGGTCGAACTAGTTTCAAGTTTTTGGAGGGCTTCATGATCAAATCCAAGAACCTTGAGCAAGTGGGCTGTAGTAGCAAGGCAGCTGCCCTGTGAAGAAGCTGAGTCGTACGAGAAACCAGCTATGTGACCAATGCATCTCCAGACTGAGTCCCAAAGGATCAAGTCAGCTGTGTGATCAAGACTTGCATCTGGACTGATTACCACTTTGTATACTGATCAATACTTAGTGGATTCCTCCATGAGTTGGAGAAGAGAGGATTAGAAGAATTACCCCATCTTCGAACCTCTATAAAAATTTATTGTGTCATTTACATTTCAACACTTTAGTTTCTGCACATTATTTCAATATTTGCTGATAAATTTGTTGTCCAATTGATAATCAAAAAGGTGCTAAAACCAAGTATTAAAACAAACTTAAACCAAATTCAAGGTGTTAAGTCTTCCGCTGAAAACATATCACAGTGAAGTTAAGTTCTAGTCAAAACAGCTGAGTTATTCTATCAACAACTCGATCAGTCGATGAGAGTGGCTAACTCTGTGATTAACTAACTTAGTTGTCCATCTAGGACTCAGCTGTGAAGTATTAACTCTAAACGTTTTAAAAGGACTAAATCGAAAAGTTGGTAAGATTTATTCAACCCCCCTTCTAAACCTTACACTCACACCACTTGGGACCTACAAGTGGTATCAGAGCGGTTGGTTCATTGAGCCTTCCGCACCGTTCTTCGAACTAGATCTCCAAATTTTTCAAAGCTCGATTTAGCACTTGATCTTTCAAAACTCTTTTATTCAGCAAATTTATTATCATGGAAGCAAATTTGACACGCATCCCTATGTTCACTATTGAGGAATTTGATGACTGGAAAATTCGTATGCAGGATCATTTATCAGCATTACACGATGAAATGTGGATAGTGATAGAAGATGGGCCACTCCAAATCTTAAAAGTAAACACAGCTGCAAGGAGAGCTACAGCAGAAGGAGAAGAGGATGCTGCTCCCAGACCAGCTATGGTTGAAAAACCAAGAGCTGAATGGACAAATGATGATAGGAAAAGATATAACCTGGACAACATGGCCAAGGACATTCTTTACGAAACCTTGGACAAAGCCATGTTCAACAAAGTCAAATCATGCAAAACGGCAAAAGAAATCTGGGACAAGCTAACCTTGATTTGTGAAGGCTCAGAGCAAATCAAGGAAAATAAACTATCAGTTGCTGTACATGAATTTGAAAATTTGAAGATGCTTGCAGGGGAAACCTTGGATCAACTGGATGCTCGGTTCACAGAAATTACCAATGAGCTATATGCACTTGGAAAAAAATATACACAGAAGGAAATGTGTATGAAGATTCTAGGAAGTCTCCCATCTGAGTGGGAAATGAAAGTCATGGCCCTGAGACACTCGATGGACCTATCAAAGACATCCAACCATGAGCTATTCTCAGATCTCAAAGCCTACGAATTTGAGCTGAGAAAAAAAGACCAAGAGGAGACAGTTGTGCCCAAAACAGCTGCTCTAATAGTTAAGGATGGTAAAAGAGCTGAGGTCAAGGAAGTCATTGACCAAGAGAGATTGCCCTGATGGTTAAAAGGTTTACCAAATTCTTCAACAAGAATTACAAAAGAGGCAAAGGTGAATCCTCAAGAAGACACTCAGCTCCCTCCAAGTCAAGGGAAGATAGGCCACCCAAAAGAACAGAGCATCAAAGGAGTGAGTATCAAAGAGCTAACAATCCAAGGATGGAAAGAACTGATCAAAAGGTTGAAAATTTATGCTGAAACTGCAGGCAACCCGGTCACTATGCCATTTAATGCCCATATCCTGTAGTCAACAAATACAGGAATGAAGAGGAAAGAAAAGTCTTCAGAGAAAGAAGACAATAGAAGCAAAAGGCAATGTTGGCTGCAGAGACTGCTGAGACAGTCAAGTCAAAAGACACAGCAGACTGGGAGAGTAGCAAAGCTGACTACTCAAGCGACTCTGAAGAAGAAGCCTTGATCCGTCTAATGGCCAAAGAACAAGACCAACCTGACCAAGAAGATGAGGTGCACTCTAACTCATCACACTCAGATTCTAGTGACAGTGATTGTGACACACACACTTCATCACTCACTAATCTTTATGATTCATTAGGCAAAATGATGAAAGACTTTGAACACATTAAATCCTCACACACACTACTAAATGAGGAGAATAGCCTACTCAAAAGCAAAAACTTACAGCTGACTAAGGAGCTGAGTACTCTAAGTCACATAGCTGATGAGAATAAAAGTCTAAAGGCTGAAAATGCTAAGTTAATAGCAGAGATAGCTGCTATAGAAAATAGGAGAATGACCTCAAAATGTGATTGCCTCATTCACTAAGGCATCTAAATCCTTGGATGATCTTATTATGAGTCAAAGAGAATGTGGAGATAAGACACGCTTAGGATTTAATTCCTCTGTGCTATGTCAAGCTCCAAAAGTGATTTTGGAAAAAGGATCTTCAAGTAATGAATCATCTCAAAAATCCAAAACTCCAAATGGTGCACACACATTTATTCCAAAGCACAATGACAGTAAACCGGCCTTGGTTATAAAGGAAAAGGAAAACAAATACGATTGAGTGTCTTTGAGAGGACAAATGAGAAGAAATCCCGAGTTCCTCAAAGAAAACTCCAAACAGAAATACTCAGAAAGAAGAAACAGAGCTACCAAAAGCCCTGCAATTTCTATAAAAGGAACACATATGATGGGAATGGTAGAAAGTACCCAAGCCAAGTGATTGGAATAATGTGAACTATCGGCAAAAGATCTATGGAATATAAGCTTAAATGGCAAAGGCCTAAGACTCAAAGAAAGGCCATTCCAAAGGCAAAAGAGCTATCATCAAGACACATATGCACTCAGGCACTATCCTCAAAGATATCACAACTACCCAAAAAAGCAATTGCTAAAATACATACACATACATACAGACAAAAGAGACAGCTGTATGAACATAAAACCCCCAAGCAATTTGCTAAAATTAATTATGATTATGGCACTAATAGATGGCAACCTCTTAGAGTCAAATCATTTGGCTATAGGTTGGTTGGATCATCTTACAATACTAACCCCTCAGAACCCAGACAAATATGGGTACCTAAAACCTAATTTCCTTGATTGCGGGTTCAAGAAATGTGAGTGCCAAGGCACTGGTACATGGATAGTGGTCGCCCGGACACATGACAGAAACAAGAAAAAATCTGTCAAAATTCAAGGAGGTTAGAGGTGCAAAAGTCATATTTGGAGGAAATGAAGCTCCAGGAGAAATAAGAGGCATTGGATCCATCAAGAAAAATGGATTAGAAATTACAGATGTTGCATATGTTGAAGGCCTCAATTTCAACTTAATAAGCATAAGTCAACTATGTGACAAGGGCTATAATGTTGGATTCAATATGGGAGTGTGCCAAATCAAGAACACTGAATCTAATGAAGTAGTGTTGCAAGGATGCAGACAAAAGAACATGTATGTGGTAGATTGGTCAACTGCAACACCAAGCACTTGTCTGCTAGCAAAAAGCACAGCAGAATCAAGTTGGTTGTGGCACAAGAAGCTGAGTCACCTAAACTTCAAAACAATTAACAAGCTTGCAAGGAGCAATCTTGTGAAAGGACTTCCAGACTCAGTATACAAGAAGGAAAGTGTATGTGATACATGCCAGATGGGAAAACAGATCAAATCATCATTCAAAGAAAAGACATGTCCATCCTCAACAAGAATATTGCACCTGCTACATATGGATCTATTTGGTCCAGTTGAACCAGCTAGTATAAGTGGGAATAAATACACCTTGGTGGTAGTAGATGACTACTCAAGATACACATGGGCAATATTCATGTGTAAGAAGAAAGAAACTCTGCAGAAACTACCACAGCTGATGAAAAGAATCCAAAATGAGAAGAGTCAAACCATTATCAAAATAAGATCTAACAGAGGAACGGAGTTTGTCAATGGTATAATAACTCAGTATTGTGTTGAAAATGGTATTGGTCATGAATTATCAGCAGCAAGGACTCCACAGCAAAATGGAGTTGCAGAAAGAAGGAATAGGACTCTCAAAGAACCAACAAGGACCATGTTAGTCAAGCAGGTCGCTAAAAGATTTTGGGTCAAGCAATAAACACAAGATGCTATACTCAAAATAGATGCATGATAAAATGATTAAATCGACAAAGACTCCCTATGAGACTTGGACAGGAGAAAGCCAAATTTGCATACTTTAGAATATTTGGATGCAAATGCTTCATACACAACAATGGCAAAGATAATTTAAAGGCTTTTGATGCTAAAGTCTTCTTAGGATACTCAGCTGAAAGCAAAGCCTACAGAGTGCTCAACAAGAGGACGATGGCTATAGAAGAATCCAATCATGTGGTGTTTTGATGAACCCAATGTAAATGGAGAAGACGTTGAAGAGTCAGCTGATAAGCTGAATCAGCCAACCATGCGAAGAGTCCCTATGTTGAAGTCAAGTCGTAATTATAAATCCGGATGAAGATGAGATAGCCGAGTCTCAAAGACAATCGGGAAATATGCAAAAGTGATGATGAGTGAGTGATCAAAATAACACAACTGCAAGATGACTGAATCCAGCTAACTTACTCCAACCTGATGTAAGATGGCTGAGAGACCATCCACCAGAACTAATCATCGGAGATGTAAGAGAATGTGTAAAAACCAGATCCAGAACCCAACAAGAATCTATGTTCACTTGTTTCATCTCACAAATAGAGCCAAAAGATGTGTCACAAGCATTGGATGACACACATTGGATTCAAGCCATGCAAGAAGAGCTGAATCAATTTGAAAGAAACAAAGTGTGGGAATTGGTTCAAAGACCTACCCATCAAAATGTTATTGGCACTAAATGGGTGTTCAGAAACAAGATGAATGAGGAAGGTTCTGTGGTAAGAAACAAAGCAAGATTGGTAGCCAAAGGGTATTGCCAAGAAGAAGGAATAGATTTTGATGAAACTTTTGCTCCTGTGGCAAGATTGGAAGCCATAAGGATGTTTCTTGCCTATCTTTGCTCACAAGAACTTCACTGTATATCAAATGGATGTAAAGAGTGCATTCCTTAATGGGTTATTGGAGGAAGAAGTATATGTTGAACAACCTCCAGGATTTGAGCAGAAGACTCTTGGAGATAAAGTATACAAACTCAAGAAAGCTTTATATGGATTGAAACAGGCACCAAGAGCATGGTATGATACATTATCACAATTCCTGATTGAGAACGGATTTACAAAAGGCAAAGTGGATAGAACACTCTTCAGAATTCAAGATGGGAAGAGTATACTTGCTTGTTCAAATATATGTGGATGACATTATCTTTGGATCCACAAACAAAGAGTCATGTGTGATAAATTCTCAAATCTTATGCAAAGCAAATTTGAAATGAGCATGATGGGAGAGCCGACATTCTTCCTTGGACTCCAAGTAAAACAAGTGAAGGATGGAACCTTCATAAGTCGACAAAATACACCGAGATTTAATGAAGAAATTTGGCATGGAAGAGAAGTCTTCGTGAAAATACCAATGAATACATCACCAAAATGGATATGGATGCGGATGATGGCAAGCTGTGGATCAAACAAGATACTGAGCACTTATTGGATCATTGCTCTATCTCACAAAAAGTCGGCGGACATCACCTTTGTTGTAGGTGTATGTGCAAGATTTCAATCGCTCCAAAAGAAAGCCACATGATCACAAAAAGAATCTTGAGATATTTGAAAGGAAGCCAAGAAGTTGGCTTATGGTATCCTAAGGAAGGTGGATTCAAGCTAATTGGTTACTCGGACTCTAATCGTGTCTTTGGATGTAGAGTTGACAGAAGAGTACCTCGTACATGTCAAATGCTTGGAAATAGGCTAATTTCTGGTTTAGCAAGAAGCAAATTCAATAGCTACCTCCACAAATTTGAAGCGAATACATAGGCAGGGGCAAACAAGTTGTGCCCAAGTCTTATGGATGAGACATCACCGAGAGACTATGAAGTTGAAGAAAAAGAAATTCCAATTATGTGTGATAACACAAGTGCAATTGCAATCACTCAAAATCCTGTGTTGCACTCAAGAACAAAGCACATCGATGTCAGATATCACTTCATAAGAGATCATGTTGAAAAGAATGACATCACCTTGGAATATATCTCAACTGATAAGCAGTTAGCTGATATATTCACAAAGCCATTATGTGAATCAAGATTTGAAGAACTCAAGCATGAGTTAGGGTTAATTGAGCTGAGTTGACACTCAGTAGAGTCAAAGAAAAGAGATGAAACACGAAAAGATGAAAAAGGGTCAACTCTTGAATCAAATTTAAGTGAATCACCAGACGTCGGAGAATCACCAAAGTGCGTCAAGTTAATCGACAAATGAGTACCTATGTGCAAAGAGAGAAGAGCTAAATCAGCTAAGGAATAAGTTGAGTCATTTATGAGCAAAGTGACAAAAACGCAGTCGTTTTTACTAAGCGGGAATGTTTTTAAGAATGACGTCGATAATTATGACGCGTGTACAACAAAAGTCCGCATACCAAGCTTATGATTGGATATAAATGCTGCCGCATTAAATGTGAGAAATTAAATGTTAATCGGCGTGCAAAATCTAAGCCGTTGATCTTGATCAAATTTCAAAAACCACCCGCACGTCCTTTCATAACCCATACATATACCGTTTCGCCCAACTTTCTCTCACTTTACCAAAACTATTCATCTCTCTCGAAAGCAAAGAAATAAATTTTCTCTCAAAACCCTACAAATCTTCAAAGTTCATTTTCAAAGTCTCATTCGGTAAAACATCGAGAAATGGCATCTACTCACGATTTTGTCAAATTGGGAAAGCAAATCCACACTGGGTCTACAGTGGATTTCGACGGCAAAGATCAAACAGGGTCCGACAACACCCTTGTGAAGAAGATAGCGAGAAAGCCGGAAAAGTCCGGATCAAACCCTTTTTGACGATGGAGTTTCCGATGACCTACGTGGAAGAGGTCGGACAGTTCTACGTGAACGCTGAAGTTCACGATGAGGGCATCAAGTCCTCTGTTCACGGAAAATAATTCACCATCACTGCCAAGATCTGCGAAACAACGCTCGTTCGTTGCTTTTAAGGAGTACCGGAGATTTATGAAGTCGATGTTAACCTGACTGCTGCTTGGAAGGAAGTAGCCAAACCTGACTATGCTGCGAAGGTTGTCTACACAGCTGAGAAGAAGCTGCTGAAGGAAGACTACCATATTGTTGCCAAGTGCGTTGATATCAAATTTGGAAGCTTTAATCAGCTGTCCAAAACTAAGCTGATCGTGATGGCTGCGATCATAGAAGAAAAGAAGGTGAATCTGAGTTTGTGTACATCGACTCGCAAAATGTTGGGAATAAATCCTTCAAAAATGATGGTTCGTTTGGAGGATCCCTAGGGTACGGCCTGGTGATTGGTTGGATGATGGAAGTGAAAGGAGTCCCTCTTCGACATGGAAAGACATTCCATGTCAACAAGAAAATGTTACGGTCTAACTTTTCCGGAGCACAGAAGCGAGCATATGCCAAGAGAGCTGATACGAGTGAGGGGGAATCAGCTGACCCTGAAGAAGAAACAAATTGCCTCTCCTCCTCTCCCGGAAGAAGGCCGCCCGCAGCCTACAAAAGAAGATGCCCCCGCAAAAAAGAAAAAGAAAACAAAAGATGCACTCCCCTCGCAGCCGAGTCACTGCCCCGCAAAGCGGAGCAGAAGAGCCTCAAATACCTTCTTCGGTTATCAAGAAAAGGAGGACATGATTAATATTGTAAAATCAACATGTACATCATGGAACATGACCATAAAAAAAAATGTTAGAGGTTTTTGAAAAAGATGTAATCTAAGTGTGGGACTCATAAAAAGTTTTATGGAGATTTTTTGATAGTAGAGAAAAAATGTGAGGTTTTTTAATTTTGATGTGGTAGCGTGGGATCCAAAAAAATGGATTTTAGTTTCAATTTATAATCTCTTTTCAAAAATCAAGAGCTTGACGCGTAATTATTACGTTAGGATTAGTTCATTTGAGCGCTAATGATAATTAGTTTCTGATTAATCTTAACAAAATGAATTAATAAATTTTTTCAACCAATGTGAGAAAAAAGTATGTGGTTTTAAATTTAATCATGCAATAATTTTTGCAAACAGAAAGGAATATCTTTTGTAAGTGAAAATTATATTAACAAAAGTATTCAAGAAAAAAAATATTTGGTCTCTCTTTAAGTATTCAAATTCTTTATACATTTCAACGTTGATTTATCAAGACAACACAACAAACTTCCATTAGGAATTGCTGAATTCTGACACAATTTTATTCTAACTAATATTTAAAATTATCAAAATTAAAATAAAGCACTAATTTCCTCATTTGCCAAGCAGTACATTTTGTCAATAAATATTTGAAAGTTTGTACAGTAAATCCAAAAGTCTGATATAGATATATTGGTTCAAGATTCAAGTTGATTTCATTTAATAATAGTGGATTTATTTAGATCCTAGTGGTACGTGGAGTATCAATGACCATTTAACTGTCCATTGGCATAATCAAGTTTTGGATTCAAATCTTGTTTTTTTTTTTTTTTTTAATCCGGATTCAAATCTTGTTAAATATTTATTTATTTAGTTATTTGAAAACCAGTACATAATATTATTAATGGGGTTTGCTTGCAAACGTGCAAACTAAAGAAAATAAAACAAATCTAGTTTTTGCTTAGAATTAAAGATAAGAAACAGATCGAGACAAGATGATGATCACATTGTTTGTTGTATTTGATGCAATACCACTAGTACAAAATTGACCATTTGCATCGGTTGTAAACGACTTTAAGCATCGGTTCCAACGGCGATGCTTATGAAGGCGATGCTGAAAATCACATGTATAGGCATCGGTTTCATCTGATGCCTAAAGAACAATAGGCATCGGTTGGTAAGCAAACACTGATGCATAATGTTCACCAAAAGCATCTGTTCACCACAAACAACCGACACATAAAGTCAGTTTGGCAATCAGTTCATAACAACAACCGATGCCTATTGTTATTTTTTTAAATACATGTTTTTTTTTCAATTTCCGACCCAAAAAATTAAAAATGTTGTACCTCAGCCTGTGGAGCATAATATGGTGTGAATGCAGGAACTACGTAAACACGAGGCTGATCCTTGTCTTCCCCCAAGAAAAAACATCCTGAAAGCTAAACTTTTCCATCACATAAATTAGTAGGCAAATAAAATCAAGTTTTATGCATCAATATGAGCTACTGTCCATGAAATTTGGTTTGAAAAAAAGTCAAACTTCAAAGAACTTTCCAACCAATATCAAGAGCAAAAGTTCTCAATCAACATAAGTATTTGGAATGGATAGCATAAGACATTATACGTGTCCATTATGCTCATTGAATCTGACTGTTTTTCCTCCCACAATTATAATTGCCCGGAGAAGTAGACTAGTAGTATTTTGCTCTTAAAAAAAATCTAGTATAAGAATCACATATAAATATATAGTATAAGAATCACACCAAAATACCAAATCTAGTATAAGAATCACATAAATATATAGAAATATATCGTGCATTAGAATTTCAGAGGCTATTTCAAAAACAGCACTAACCATATACACGAACCCAAGGGATGAAATTTGACATACAGTATACACAATTCTAGTGGTTATAAATGCTAGTAAACTGCAAAAGAATAGAAAGGCGACAAACTAAGTTTGAATTATTTAGTTGAAATTGCACATTATAATTATTTTATTTATTTTTAACCGAGCTCAACACAATCAACATTAATCCAACTCCGATGCGGCTAAATCAACAATCTAATTTATGTCCTAACATTAATTTATATAAAAATAACACTAGAAGGGAAAAAACAAAATTACCATGAAGGAGACGTTAGGCAAAGAACCGTGCGTAGGCAACACGCACCAAGTAGGAATCAGAAACGCCGCAATGGAAAGAAAATGCTCCAACAGCCACGGCGGCTTAAACTTATCGCTAATCCAACACATACACACCCGGATCGGAGCTCTGAGACATGGAGTGGAGACGAGGTCCTTCCTGAAGGGAATCGATGTCAACTGCCTCCCGCGGCCGCCGCTGGCGGAGGATGCGAAGGAGGAGGGCTGCGTGTCCTCCCCAAACAGTACGATCTCGACCGTGAGCGGAAAGCGGAGCGAGAGAGAAACCACCGAGGATCACTACGGCTTCAAAGGGTGAGACGGGACCGGATGGGCTGCAAGGAGCGACGGGGATGTACGGGTGCAACGGGGACGGACGGGTATGAATGTGAGATTAATGAGGAGATGAACGCAGCTAGCTAGGGTTTTAAAATTAATTAAAAAATTAAAAAACTTTAAGTGTCGGTTTTTGTTAATAAACCGCTACCTAAAGTTTTTTTTAGGAATCGGTCTTTAAAAAGGAAACGACGGATAAAGTTATTAATTTAATTTAAAAAAATAAAAAATAGTATATGCATCGGCTATTCATTTACAACCGATACTTAAAGTTTTTGTTTATTTTCAAAATTGCCACCGGCCCACTTTAAGCATCGGTTATCATTGAAAACCGATGCATATTGGGCGATTTTTATAGTCTTTTTTGTACTAGTGACAAGATGTATTTATTGATACTAGAGGAGGCCTCGTGCGATGTACGGACTAATTTAGTAATCAACAAAATTATTAAATGAGTTGGTCCGGGTCAAGGAGAAAAATCGGTTTGGGTTAAGCCAAAATTCCATTCGGCCGCAATTTGTAAGATCCAACCCATGAAAATACACATGAAATGCCTGAGCCGACCCAACTTTTTGGGTCTGCTAGTGGGGCCAAATAGGTCCAATCCTTTCGAGCCTAAAAAGTTGCAGCCCGATATGGTCTTTTCATCTGGTCGGCCCATTTTGACACCTCTAATAACCAGGTATTTGTATTCATATCACCATGCAACGATAAATAGCCCATAATAATGATGAACAGTCCCTAAGTATGATTTTTTGTAAAATAAGATTGATTTGGGCAAGTATTATAAATGCGATTTCAAGAAAATTAGAAATATATTTTTTAATTTAATAAAGTATAAAATCAATGAGTCAAATTTGCAGAAAACGTGATATTTATCTAAAGAAAGTATAATTCAAGCTATCAAATTAAATGAGTTTAATTATTAACTACCAAAAATAACCAAATTCTAGTAATGCACATTCCATTTTCTTTTTTCTTTTTCTTTAATTAAAAATATCGAAATTCATTTTTACCAAGTGCAAATGAGCGGGAATACAATTTTGAAAATATGTTTGTTATTTTATATATATATATATAGATGTTTGATATCAGATATTATGCATTCAGTTTCAATATTTAATTTTCTATATTAATTTTATACATTGCATAAAACTCTTTTATAAAACTCACATTAAAAATACATGAAATTATTCGTTGTGACATTATGAAATGATGTGGAAAATTAATTGCGAGTTTATCATAAACATTGTAGTAAGAACTTAAAATTTTAAAATGCAGACTTTAACTCTAGTATTTCTTTGTTTTTTTTCCTCATGTTCTTTAGATATAAATCATTGTATATATATATATATATATTGTATTTTAGGATTAAATTAGACAACCAATTTTTTTCTGCATAGTTAAAGTTTTACAAATATGCGGATATAGTATTTAACATTGAATTAACATACCTAAATTAGACATTTAATACATAATGAAATAGAAAGGAAAAGAATAATGATAAAATTACAACGATATCGTGTCATCAATGTAGATCCATTTTTCTTTTTTCTTAATAAAAATCATCAAAATTCATTTTGGGCAATAGCAAATGGGCGGGAACATATTTTTAGAAATAGGTTTGTAATTTATACACACACGCACACAAATAGGGGGAGGGTTATATGAGACCACCTCATAGGGTGAGTCCATGGGGACCAATCCTAGCCATATGTCTAATTTTTCCAAAGGCCACGATTTAACAGGCGTAATTACAGATTATAAGCTAATTAATTAAACAAAGGGATAAATTAGTCATCGTCCAAAACAACCAAAAAATAACGGATTCAGCTGATTCTAAAAGATCACGCAATCTTTGCCAAAATCTCATAGCAAAATCAACGTGAAAAATCCTTCCTCCTTCTTCAACGAACTACTGTGAGAAATTCTTCCTCCTTCCTCCTTTGCCAAAAACAATTTCATCTTCTCTACTCAACGCACTACTGTGTGAAAAAAGTTGCAGACAATTCGCCATAGTTGCTAGAACTCGATTACAGTTTGAAGATTGCTTATGAAGATGTAATTTAATGCCTATGTAGTATGGGTTTGGTGCTTTTATATACCATTAAAGCTACGGAATAAATAAGTAATACGCAACAAACCTGTACTATATAAGCAACGAACATACACCACATATGCACCACAAATACATTAACTACATAAGCTAATAAAAAGCAACAAGCCTATACAACATAAGTAACAAATATACACTATGTATGCAACACGGATACATTAGCTATATAAGCAAGTCATAAGCAACAAACCCATACTACATAAGCAACCTATGTATACGACATATGCAACACAAATACATTAACTACATACGCAAGCAATAAGCAACAACCCTATTCTACATAAGCAACAAATATACACTACATATGTAACACATATACATTAACTTAGCATCGCAAAAGTATTTTACATAAACAACACCGACACATTAGATAAGCAACAAACCTATACTACATATGCAACACATAGTTTATACTTAGATGTACAACTTACACAAAACAATACCATCTTAATATTAAATATGCAAGAATTGCATACTACACAAGCAATATATTTACACTAATCATACAACTTAAATGTGTATGAACAATATGATTAAATTACACAGGTTATACTACATATGCAATATGATTATATTACGTAAGCAATTAACAACAGAATACGCTGGAGAAAAAAAACGTGAATATGAGCGAATATGGGTTACTCAAAAACTGAAAGCACACGTCGTGTGAAAGAGGGAAGAAAATGGAACGTGATTGAAATCTCATTAAATCTCAATAATTGATTCTATTGTAAAATGACAACCCTGTCCTTTTTAATTGCTGAATAAAAAAATAAATATAAAGACCCCTAAAAATCTGAACCATCCAAAAATAATCTATAACTAGGATTGGTCCCAAAAATAAATATAAAGACCCCATTAATTCAACAAATGGAAAGGTCCAGATTTTTTGTTTTATTTTTATTTTTATTTATCGCTCATTTAAGGGCACAATTGTCATTTTAATTATAAAATAAATCAGTTATTATGGTAACTGTTCATCCCAACCGATTTTAATGGGATTTGCTTTAGGATTTGTTTACATCTTCACAGTTTTTTTTAGATGATGTACAATTAGTTATACAATTATGTACAATTAGTTATAAAATGATGCACTATTAGATATAAAATGGTGTACAATTCATCCCAACCGATTTTAATGGGATCTGATTTAGGATTTCTTTACATCTTCACAGTTTTTTAGATGATGTACAATTAGTTATAAAATGATGTACAATTAGTTATAAAATGATGCACTGTTAGATATCAAATGGTGTACAGTTCAGTTATTAAAATGGTGCACAGTTGAGTTATGGAAACACGATCTTTATCACATCCATGATTGTAGAGCGTCATTATGGAAAGGTGGTTAAATCATTTTGTATTTTTAGTTTTTTTAGATGATGTACAATTAGTTATACAATGATGCATTGTTTGATATAAAATGGTGCACAATTTTGTATTAAATGGTGCATAGTTCAGTTATGGAAACGTGATTTTTATCACATCCATGATTGTAGGGCGTCATTATGGGAAGGTGGTTACACCATTTTGTCTTTTATAGTTTTTTTAGATGATGTACAATTAGTTATAAAATGATGCACTGTTAGATATAAAATGGTGCACAGTTCAGTTATGAAAACGTGATCTTTATCACATCCATGATTGTAGGGCGTTATTATGGGAAGATGGTTACACCATTATGTCTTTATAGCTCTTTTAGATGATGTACAATTAGTTATACAATGATGCATGTTAGATATAAAATAGTGCACATTTCAGTAATAATTAATGGTGCACATTTCAGCTATTAAAATAGTGTACAGTTTAGTTATAGAAACGTGATATTAATCAATCCCTTGATTGTAGGGGCGTGATTTATGGCAGAGGTTGTTACACCATTTTGCTAGTTACTATTATACCCTTTACTATTAATTAATTGATAAATCATATATTTTTGGTATGAATTTAGACCATTGATTAAAGGGTGTGGATGGATGAGATCAATCCATACTGCCACATGGTAATATCTTTGCCACACGAGATCTCATTCATATATATATATATATATATATATATATATATATATATATATATATATATATATATATATATATTCTCTTAATGGGCAATATTGTAAAAGAAGGAGACTAAGTATATCTTACTGGCAAAATGAGGACACTAAATTTACGGACTTTCACTTTAGGACATCAACTTTCAATTTGTAGCGAATTGATGACAAGTTGAGCCCGAATTGCCCAAACCCGGGCTAATTGCCACATGGTTTGAGCCAGATTTCCCAAATTTGGGCTAATTACTTATGTGGTCAAAATAATTATTTATGTGGAGAAAGAATGTCTAAAAATATTTTAAAAATTTAAAATATTAATTATTAAAATATGAATATGATAATAAATTTGACAGTATTATTTTAAGAATATAGAAATTAACAATTAAAATTTAAATATACAAAAATAAATCTGGAAAATACAAAAAATAAAAATATAAAGTTTATTTAATAAATTTAAAAATAACTAATGTATCTAAAATCTACTGAATAAATTCTGAAAATTATTTGAATAAATCCAAATGTCATCAAAATAATATCTAAACATTATTTAGTAAATCTAAAATTCATTTAAGAAATTTAAACATTATTTAAGGTAATTTTATTTACAAACTAAAAATTTAAAAATGCTTAAGTAAATCGGAAAAATATAACTGGATCTAAACATTTATTCTAATTATATTAGTAAAATATATTATTCTATTTATTGAAGTATTTTTGGAATTTTAGTTTTTAACTCAAAATCAATTCAAATAGTATTTAAATTTTAATAAATTTTAGTTTTCCTAAATAATGTTTAGATTCTATTTTGATAGTTCTTGGATTTCAGATAGTTTTTCAAAGTTATTCAATAATTTAAATATTTAAATATTCTTTTAAATTTTATTTCATGCATTTATACTTCATTTAGTTATTTTTAGATTTATTAAAGGACAATTACAATTTTTTCTTTGTATTTTCCAGATTTATTTTCGTATATTTATAGTTTAACTATTGATTAATTTATAAATTCTTAAAATAATTTTCGGATTTATGTCAAGTATCCATATATTAATTGTTAATTTGAAATTTTTTCAAATAATTTAGACTTATTTTAACCACATAAATTTCCTATTACCTACATAAAAATCAGGATTTTTTTTTCTTTCTAAAATCGAAAAATATAGAGTAAAAGAAGAAAATTGGTTAACTCATAACTGTTCACAAAGCCGAATTGTTGGCTAAACTAAACTAAAATGATCAAATGACCAGCCGATCATAAAGCTAGTGTTAGGAATTTTATTGTTTAGATTTTGATGAATGCCATGTAAAACTTAGAATAGAAAGTTGGCACCCCATTCTTGTTGTAAAATGCATTGTTAATAAAAGTCGGCTATAACATGCAAATTTGTGAGACAGTGAGTATGCCAAAGAAGAGTAGACGGAACTCTTCAAGAAGCAGTGAGATGCGGTGAGTGAAGTATCGATCAAGTCAACTCAAGAAAAGCCAAGTCTCAAGTTGAAGTGACGGAAAGAGTCATCCATGATTGGAAGGCGACTTAAGTCACCTGGGGAAAGCAAGGAAATGCAAAAGCAGTCGAGATAATCGTAAAAGATCCGTTGCACGAAATCAAGAGATTTACTTAAACAAGTAATATCTCCATACCACCTTTCTCGGAGTGCTCGGTCGAAAGCATGCAAAAGGAATGAACCAATGGGAAGCACTACACCGTGTCGAACTACGAAAAGGTGAAAGAACAATTCATACGAGAAAATGGCAATTCAAGAAGCGCAACAAGACAAGCCAACGATCATGCAAGTGACTTTAAAAAATAAGCTATCTCTTCAACGGGCAAATTTTTGAAAGATCACTATAAAAGGCCGAGGAATGACTACGAGAGAAGGTTACCCACGAACATTCAAGAAAGAAATCAAATTGTAACCAAATACTCTCAAATCATTCAAGATTAATCCTCAAGCCTACACTACGAAGAACATCAATCCAACACTCACCGTGAAGGAAATATAACTTCAATCGGTTGAAGAGGAAACTTTTGAAGAAAAGGGGTCTACATTCCACGGAGGATTGTAGGAAGGTTCAAGGTCGAACCAAGTCTTAAGCTTTTGGAGGGCTTCGTGATCAAATCCAAAGAGCTTGAGCAAGTGAGTGTTGTAATTAAGCGCAAAGAAGGGTGAGTCGTAAGCCGGTGAGTGATCAAGGCGTCTCGAAGTCCCAAAGGATCAAGTCAAATGTGTGATCAAGAATTATCCGGGCATTACCACTTTGTAAACTAATCATTACCTAGTGGATTCCTCCGGAGTTGGAGAAGAGAGGAGTAGAAGAATTACCCCATCTTCGAACCTCTATAAAAATTTCAACTTTGTGTCATTTACATTTCAAAGATTTTAATTCTGCATATTTAACTCGCTTATATCTGATAAATTTGCTATCCACTTGATAACTTATAAGTACTAAACCAAGCACTAAATTCTTGCTTAATCAAACTTAAGGGTGTTAAGTCTTCCAATAAAACAAAACCACAATCGAGTTAATTTAGAGCAAAATTCCATCAACAAACGATTGAGTCTCGTTGAGAGATTAACTCTCTGAGTGACTAAATTGAATGTCCATCAAGAGACACAACTGAACTCGAATATTTAAAAGGACTAAATCGAAAATTTGGTAAGGTTTATTCAACCCCCCTTCTAAACCTTACACTTACACCCCTCGGGACCTACAAGTGGTATCGGAGCGGTTGGTTCATTGAACCCTCCGCACCAAAAGTCTGCTTTAGTACTTAAACTTTCAAAACTCTTCTTATCATTAAAAGTTATTATCATGGAAGCAAATTTGACACGCATCCCTATGTTCACTATCGAAGAATTTGATGATTGGAAAATAATGCGGGGATCATCTATCGGATTACATGATGAGATGTGGATAGTGATAGAAGATGGGCCTGCAAATCTTAAAGGTGAACACATTTGTCTGAAAGGCGTGCACAAGAAGGAGAAGAAGATGTTGCTCCCGGACTATCATGGTTGAAAAACCAAGAACTGAGTGGACAAATGATGACAGAAAAAGATACAACCTGGACAATGTAGCCAGGACATCCTTTACAAAACCTTGACAAAGCCATGTTCAATAAAGTCAAATCATGCAAAACGGCTAAGGAAATGCCAAGTTGACATTGATTTGTGAAGGCTCGAGCAAATCAAAGAAAACAAATTATCGGTGGCTTTTGAGAACTTCAAAATGATCTCGGGAGAAAACCTTCAACTGGATGCTCGGTTCACGTAAATCACAAATGGGTATGAAGATCCTAAAAAGTCTTCCAAATGAATGGGAAATGAAGGTCATGGCACTAAGACATTCCATGGACCTATCAAAGACATCCAACCATGAACTATTCTCGGACCTCAAAGCCTACGAGTTTGAGCTAAGAAGAAAAGACCAGGAAGAGACAATACACCTAATTGTTAAAGATGGGAAGAGAGCCGAGGTCAAAGAAGTCATTGACCCGAAAA
Organism: Rehmannia glutinosa; assembly: GCA_016081115.2. NCBI lineage: Eukaryota > Viridiplantae > Streptophyta > Magnoliopsida > Lamiales > Orobanchaceae > Rehmannia > Rehmannia glutinosa. The sequence continues at coordinate 23,503,515 of CM071925.1, forward strand.
ATAGCCCTGATGGTTAAAAGATTCAACAAGTTCTTTAATAAGAACTACAAGAGAGAAAGGGTGAATCTTCCAGGAAGACACTCGGCTCCCTCCAAATCAAGGAAGATAGGCCAACCAAGAGAACGGATCATCAAAAAGTTGAGTATCAAAGTGACAATCCAAGAATGGAAAGAGCTGATCAAAAGGCTGAATATCTATGTTGGAACTGTAGACAACCAGGTCACTATGCCATTATTTGCTCATATCCTGTAGTCAACAAGTACGAGGATGAAGAAGAAAGAAAGGTCTTGAGAGAAAGAAGACAAGAAAAGAAAAAGGCAATGATGGCTGCAGAGACTATAAACACAAAGTCAAGAGAGACAAGCGATTGAGAGCGATGAAGGCACTACTCAAGTGACTCACGAAGAAGAAGCCCTGAATGGCCAAAGAACAAGATCAACATGACCAAGAAGATGAGGTACAATCTAACTCATCAAACTCGGAATAGTGATCCACCTCATCACCCATTGATCTTTATGATTCATTAGGCAAAATGATGAAAGATTTTGAACACATTAAATCCTCACACACACTATTGAATGAGGAAAACAAATACTCAAAAATCAAAACTCAAAGTTGACTAAGGAGCCGAGTACTCTAAGTCAAATAGCTGATGAGAATGAAAGTTTAAAAATTAAAATGCTAAATTAATAGCGAGAAATTGCTGCTATAGAAAAGAGGGAGAATGACCTCAAGAATGTTATTGCCTCATTCACTAAGGCATCTAAATCATTGGATGATCTTAATATGAGTCAAAGAGAATGTGGAGACAAGACAAAGCTTAGGATTTAATTCCTCTGTGCTATGTCAAACCTCAAAAGTAATTTTGGAAAAAGGATCTTCAAGCCATGAAGAGTCCGAAAAATCAAAACTATAAATGTTGCACACACATTTACTCCAAAGCACAATAACAAGCAAACCGGCCTTGGTTATAAAGGAAAAGAAAACAATTGACAGTGTCTTTGAAAGGAAGGACAAGAAGAGATTCACACTTAGTCCTCAACAAACTCCAAACAAAAAATACTCAAAGAAGAAGCAAGCTACCAAAACCCCAGAAAATCCAAAAAGAAATACATATGATGGGAATGGTAGAAAATATCCAAGCCAAGCTGATTGGAATAATGTGAACTATCGGATAGACTTATGGAATATAAGCCCAAATGGCAAAAGCCAGAACTCAAAGAAAGGCCATTCCAAAAGCATAAGAGCTTTCATCAAAGACACATATGCACCTAGGCACTACACTCAAAGACACCACAACTACCCAAGGAAGGCAATTGCTAAAACACATATCTTGGCACCAAAAAGCGATTTTATTTATTATGATTATGGCGATAGATGGCAACCCCTTAGAGTCAAATCATTTGGCTAAAGGTTGGTTGGATCATCTTACAATTCTAACTCACCTGGACAAGTATGGGTACCTAAAACTTAATTTCCTTGATTGCGGGTTCAAGAACAAAAGTGAGTGCCAAGGAACCTGGTACATGGATAGTGGTCAACCCGGACATATAAAAATAAGAAAAATCTGTCAAAATTCAAGAAGCTAAAGGAGCAAAAGTCATATTTGGAGGAAATGAAGCTCCTGGTGAAATAAGAGGCATTGGATCCATCAAAAGGAATGGATTAGAAATCACTGTTGCATATGTTGAAGGACTCAACTTCAACTTATCGAGCATCGATCTACAAGGGCTACAATGTTGGATTCAATATGGGTATATGTCAAATCAAAGATATTGAATCAAATGAAGTTGTCTTTGCAAGGATGTAGACAGAAAGATATGTATGTAGTGGATTGGTCAATTGCAACACCCAACACCTGGAGCAAAAAAATTAATCAAGTTGGTGTGGCACAAAAAGTACAATTTCAAAACGATCAACAAGGTGGCAAGAAGTAATCTTGTGGAAGGACTTCCGGACTCGATATACAAGAAGGAGAGTATATGTGACGCGTTCAAGTCGTCATTCAAAGAAAAGACATGCCCATCCTCAACGAGAATATTGCATCGCTTCATATGGATCTATTTGGCCCAAAGGAAACCAAACATAAGTGGAAAGAAATACACCTTGGTGGTAGTAGATGACTACTCAAGATATACATGGACAATATTCATGTGCAAGAAGAAAGAAACTCTACAAAAACTACCACAAATGAAGAGGATTCAAAACGAGAAGAGTCAAACCATTATCAAAATAAGATCAAACTAATGGAATAATAACTCTATTTGTATTGAAAATGGTATTGGTCATGAACTATCGCAGCAAGAACTCCACAAATGAAATGGAGTTGCGAGAAAGAAGGAACAGAAACCTCAAAGAAGCGGCAGGACCATGTTAGGTTTAGGGGGGTTACCAAAAAGATTTTGGTGAAGCAATCAACACAACTTGCTATACTCAAAACAGGATGTATGATAAATAGACAAAGACCCAAAGACTCCTATGAGATCCTGGATCCAAGAAAACCAAATGTTGCATATTTGAGAATATTTGGATGTAAATGCTTCATCCACAACAATGGCAAAGACAACCTAAAGGCTTTTGATGCTAAAAAGATGAAGGTATCTTCTTAGGATACTCACCGGTGAAAGCAAAGCCTGATTAAGAATCCATTCATGTAGTATTCGATGAGCCAAATGTAAATGGAGAAGACATTGAAGAGTCAATTCGGTGATAAGTGAATCATCCAACCATACGAAAGTCCCTCTTTGAAAGCTTGTTTTAATTATCTATTTTTGAGATAGCTTTCTCAAAAACATGAAAATTTGCGGTAAGTGATTACGAGAGAGTTTAAAAACACGATTTACAAGTCGATCAATCGGCTAACTTACTCCAACTGATGTAAGATGGTGAGAGACCATCCACGAAACTTGTCATTGGAGATATAAGAGAAGGTGTCAAACAAGATCGAAACTCAACAAGAAGCTATGTTCACATGCTTCATCTTGCAAATAGAGCCCAAAGACGTGTCACAAGCATTGGACGACACACATTGGATTCAAAGCTATGCAAGAAGAAAGAATCGATTTGAAAGAAATAAAGTATGGGAATTAGTGCAAAGACCCATACATCAAAATGTTATTGGCACCAAATGGGTGTTTAAGATGAACGAGGAAGGTTACGTAGTAAGAAACAAAGCAAGATTAGTAGCCAAAGGATATTGCCAAGAAGAAGGATAGATTTTGATGAAACATTTGCCCCTACAAGATTGGAAGCTATAAGGATGTTTCTTGCCTACAAGAATTTCATTGTATATCGGATGGATGTAAAAAGTGCATTCCTAAATGGTATTGGAAGAAGAAGTGTATGTTGAACAACCTCCGAGGATTTGAGCGAGAAGACTCTTGGAGATAAGGTATACAAACTCAAGAAAGCTCTATATGGATTGAAACAGGCACCCAGGCATGGTATGATACTTTGTCACAATTCCTAACCGAAAATGGATTCACAAAAGGAAAAGTAGATAGAACACTTTTCAGAATTTAAGACAAAAAAAAAGTATCTTTGCTTGTTCAAATATATGTGGATGACATCATTTTTGGATCCACAAACAAAGAGTTTCATGCAAAGTAAATTTGAAATGAGCATGATGGGAGAGTCGACATTCTTCCTTGGACTCCAAGTGAAACAATTGGATGGAACCTTCATAAGTCAAACAAAATACACCGAGATTTAATGAAGAAGTTTGGTATGGAGGAGAAGTCTAGTTAAAAATACCAATGAACACATCGGTCAAAATGGACATGGATGCGGATGGCAAGCACAGATCAAACAAGATACATAGCACTTATTGGATCATTGCTCTATCTCACAAAGCGGGCCGGACATCACCTTTGCTTTGTAGGTGTATGTGCAAGATTTCAATCTGCTCCAAAAGAGAGCCATATGACAAAGAAAGAGAAATATTGAGATACTTAAAAGGAAGCCAAGAAGTAGGCCTATGGTATCCAAAGGAAGGTGGATTCAAGCTAATTGGCTATTGATTATATCTTGGATGCGAGTAGACAGGAAGAGCACTTCAGGCACATGTCAAATGCTAGGAAACAGTGATTTCTGGTTTAGCAAGAAAAACTCCATAGCCACCTCTACACCAAGTATTTTTGTGCCCAAGTCCTATGGATGAGACAAAGAATTATGAAGTTGAAGAAAAAGAAATTCCAATCATGTGTGATAACACAAGTGCAATTCACTCAAAATCTCGTGTTGCATTCAAGAACAAAGCATATTGATGTCGATATCACTTCATAAGAGATCATGTTGAAAAGAAGGACATCATCCTGGAATATATCTCAACCGATAAACAACTAGTGACATCTTCACAAAACCATTATGTGAGTCAAGATTTGAAGAACTCAAACATGAGTTGGGGTTAATTGAGTGCAACATTGAGAAAACTCAAAGAAAAGAAATGGAACACAAAAAGAGTTTTACATAAATCACTTCGATCACAGATCGGAAAACTGACCACACCGAGTCGATGATAGCCGAGTCACTAAGAGAACCGTGAGAAGTAGAGTTAAATCAACTAAAGGATAAGCTGAATAACTTATGAGCAAAGTGACAAAACGCAATCGTTTTGACTAAGCGGGAATGTTTTAAGGAATACGTCGAAGATAATGATGATGTGTACGGACATAAAGTCTTATGATTGGATATAAATGCTTTTGCCGCATTAAATACGAGACATTAAATGCTAAATAGGCGTGCAAAATCTAAGCCGTTGATTTCGATCACATTTCAAAACCACCCGCACGTCCTTTCATAAACCATATTTAAACCATTTTCGTAGTTTCTCTTTCACACTTCTAAAACTGTTCATTTCTTTCTCTCAAAGCAAAAGGAAAAAACTTCTCTCGAAACCCTATCAATCTTCAAATCAATTTCTCGAGTTTTTCTTGATATAATCCTGAAAAATGGCACCAACTTATGACTTTACCAAGTTAGGAAAGCAAATCCACACGGCTCTACGGTGGATTTCGAAATGGTGAAACAGGGTCCGACGACACCCTAGTGAAGAAAATCGCTGAAAAGTTGGAAACGACCCAAGGCCGAAACCGTTTCTAATGTTAGAACATCTGATGACATATGTGGAGGAGGTCGCACAATTCTACGTGAATCTTTGAGATTCACGATGAAGGAATAAAGTCATCTGTTCACGGAAAGCGGTGACTATCTCTGCCAAGGATTTGGTGAACATTGCTCACTACCAGCAGAGGAGCATCGAGATTAACGGCTGATGTCAACCTGGTGATGCTTGGAAAGAAATAGCCAAGCCCGACTTTGCTTAAAATAGTGTATACAAAGACAAACAAGAGATGCTTTGAAGGAGGATTATCACAAGTCATTTGGACATAGTTGCCAAATGTATCGACATCAAATTTGGCGACTTTGACCAATCACAAAGGCAAAGCTGATTGTAATGGCCGCAATCATCGCGAGAAAATAAGATAAACTGGGTTGAGTTTGTCTACAATGAGACTCTGCTGCCAGACATGGGGAACAAATCCTTCAAAGAAGATGGCACATTTGGAGGATCCCTAGGATATGGCCTAGTGATTGGCAATGGAGGTGAAAGGAGTCCCTCTTGGACATGGGAAGGCATTCCATGTTAAAAGAGGATGTTGAGCAAACCTCTCAAGCACAAAAGAGAGCTTACGCCAAGAGAGCGACACGGTGAGGGGGAATCAGATTATTTCCTCTCCACCCAAAAGAGAGCCCCAACAACTACTAAATTAAAGAAAGAAAACCAAACATGCTCCTCGCCCAGCAGGAGTCAGTGTTGCCCTGCGGCCGTGTCTCCTGCCCCTGCGGCAGCGGTCGAGGACTCACAAATACCTTCTCGGATCGTCAAAAGAGGAGAAGCGAGAAGACTAGACGGCCAGCTCCTCGAAAAAGATACGGACAGCCCCCGCCGCCCAAGACTTGACACCGTCTACAACCAGAAATCCTCCGGTACAAACTAGGAGACGAAGAAGAATCATCAAGCGATCCGAGCTTGAGAAACCTAATGAGTCGACCACTCGGCTAGAGCAAATACAGGAGACTTTAGAGTCTCCGGATGTAGTTGATGAAATTGCCCAAATTAATTAATTGATCATAACCCGAAGACACATATAGTTCACACAAATTTGAAACACAAGAAAGAACCTTGGAAATGATAGTGATGTAATGATCCTATCTCCACCTTACCCGGACATCCAAAATGATGAGTGGAAAATGGAAGTTGAGTAAATCAAGGGCAGTTCCAACGGCTTTGAGTTTATAGAAGAAGAAGAGGAACTAAACTTCCTTGGACTATCCACTTGTGCTCCCGGTATTGATGAAGAAGCGCATAGACATCCTGCAGATTTTCAAGGAAAAGGAGAGAAAAAGCAAGGCGAGGAAGCCGAGGCACGTGAGAAGGCCAACATCCGCCCCTAGCTCCGCACCCGAGAACACACACATCCTCTCCTTGATGTCTTCTCGACGATGATGAGGATCCTGGAGAATCTTCTTTGCTTTCTGATTGCAAATGCAAAGCAAGCATTGCATGAATCGAGAATCCTTCACGAGCAAAGACCGATGGAGGGACCAGGAGAGTCCTCCGAACACACCGAAATTGATCCAATGGGAGTGGTTCAAAATCGCCATCGCTATTCCCACTTACTCGGAAGAAAGCAATAAGGGACTTACAATGGGGACCCCGGTCAGCCAACCCCTATTGAAGGTGTTTTACCACCTTTTGTCCCAACTGAACATTCAATCGAAACAGCAGGAGTTTGGAGATAAGTGACCCCATTCCAAGTCACTCAAAGTGCGCCCGGTGAGGGGAACTCCTCCCACTGCGGCAAGGTCGGAGGATCTGCGGATGACTCCACAAACGAATCAAGGAGGCGAAGGAGAGAAATTACAAACACAAGAAAAACAAAGAGTTGCCATCAACGAAGCTCGGCGATTGAGAATGAGGTGCAACTCACGAAGGCTAATCACGCTGCTAATGCGGTCGAGGCAAAGGAATTGACCGGGAGTTAACACTGGGCGATGAAAGTGCAATCCATGGGGTTGAGACTCAATGGATGCCACCACGAAAGACCACTAAGGCAGGTGACACTGTCGAAAGGGAGGACAAGCCTGAGAGACTTGGAGGTCTCAAGGCCCACGGGAGGTTGAGACTTCCCGGGTAAAGAGGCCGACGTAGAGAACATCCCTCCCGCTATCATCGACCTATCGAGAAGGAAATAAAGCGCACTTCATGATTCCCAGGATAATCTGATGTAACCTTTCGGGATCGGAAGGCGATGAAGAAGCCAGTCATCCCCGTGCAAATCCAAAACTCACCGCGGATGTTCCAAGCACGAGCAAGTCGATCACAAGACTACTCGTCAAACCTTTAACTTTGATGATGAGCCACCAATGGAAATCTCATCATCGTCCGATGACGCTCGAAAATAAGGCCGAGGACGATCTACTCAAATGGAAAAATCACCGAGACCAACGAAGGCTTTGTTAGAAAGGCTCAATGCAAGCGGTCCACTTCACAAAAGACCCGGTGAACAAGAGACCACTGCGCGAGCTCCTCATTCGATTCCTAAAAAGAACTTCAACCGCTCATCAAACAAATCCCGGTTGATGAATCGTTTATAGAATCTTTTCGTTTTTCTCGGAGGTACCCGACCTCCATGAAGAGTCGAGAAATGATATCACGCATCCAGCTCTCGTCTTTTCATCGTGCACCATTGTTCCAACCGCTATTATGACTTTGATCTTTGTATGGCCATCATTTGAACAAAAAAGAATCGGTTAAGTTCGAAAGTGTTCAAGGCACTATTTGCCGAGTTGAACGGATGGAGAGGCATCGAACATGCGATCGGACAACGAGAGATGCCAACCTACGGCCGACTTGAGAGGCATAAATCGAAATAAGGAATGGTGGCAAAAAGAAAAATGCGTGTGGAACAAGTCGATTCTTCAGGACATTGTTCAACAAATTTATGGAGAGTTGCTTGATGCAAAACGAAGGCGAATTGAGCACATGCATTCACACTTTGCCGAGATAAAGTTGCTACGTGAGCAAAATACGAATGATCTAAAGAACACATGACTAGAAAATTCACCTCCTCATGGTTTGAGATGAAGCGATTTCAGCAGACTTGAAAACTTCGACTATCGCGTCGACTTCAAAATGTTCCCTTTCCTCTATCCTTTGATGATGCCAAAAAGGGGAAGAGGAATACCTTAAAGCGCTAAAATCTAAATTTGAGAAGAAGGAGCAAATTGAAAGGGAAAATCATTTTGAAACAAAAGAAAGGAAAGCTTGTTGAGGGGGAAGGATCGAAATGTGACCTTGATGATTGCACAAACCCCCAACAAGGTCCTCCCACACAACATTATAAGCGGCAAACTCCCTGTGACTCGCCAAACACTCTATATCCATCTCGGATGTCGGGTAGCCACGATCAATTGATGAATTTAAAACGCTTTGTCTAAACTTGGGACTTATCTTGGGAAAAGGGTCTCACGTTATGTGAAGAAGCGACGACTAAAAATTTCGGTGGAAAAGAAGAAGACTCGATCTGATAAAGGCAGGTAGAGGAAGAAGCGATAGGAAGAAGCTTCCTATCTGCCCAAAACATTGAATACGTGGATCCAGGAAAGAAAGGAGGGATCTTTTTGATTTGGTCATTTGACCAAGTAGCAAATTTGCAAGTGGCTAAAACTAACGCCGAGTACGTAAAAAGACTAGAAGAAGAAAACAAGAGACAAACTCAGCTATGGGAGGAGAGACATGAAAGAATAAGAAGAGATGAAGGCCCGGAAGGCATATGAAAAGAAAAAAAAGAAAGATTATAAGAAAAAGAGAAGAAGAAGAAGATCTTTAACAAGATGAGAGAAGGAGAAAAGATGAAGGAGATGAAGTGTTGTTGTCCAACCCTTCGTGTATTTTATTATGTAAATACATACAATGTAAGTCTTAATAATAAAGCTATAAATTCTTTATTTTACGTGTAGACAAATATGTGCTCGATACACCTTATAAAAGAACAAGAATGATATGATCAATAAAAGAATTGATTCTCAGCGATACATTCTATGTCAATACACTATCTGTATGTATCTTTGTTGTTTGCATTTTTGAATGGGTTAAGTTTTGGCATCATCAAAAAGGGGGAAATTGTTAGGAATTTTATTGTTTAGATTTTGATGAATGCCATGTAAAACTTAGAATAGAAAGTTGGCACCCCATTCTTGTTGTAAAATGCATTGTAACAATTAGAGTGGCCAAGCCGAGTTAAGTCGACCACGCCCAACATGCAAGAAGACAATCAAGAAGGCGAAAGGAAGACTCTGGCGTGAGACAATTGAGTATGGCAAAGAAGAGTTATCAAGAAGCGGTGAGATGCGGTGAAAGTATCGATCAACTCAAGAAAAGCCAAGTCTCAAGTTGAAGTATGAAGAGTCATCCAATGATTGGAAGCTGACTTCACCTGGGGAAAGCAAGGAAATGCGATTCGAGATAATCGAAAGATCCGTTGCCGCGAAAATCAAGAGATTTACTTAAACAAGTAATATCTCCATACCATCTTTCTCGGAGTGCTCGATCCCGAAGCGTGCAAAAGGAATGAACCAATGGGAAGCACTACACCGTGTCGAACTAAAAGGTGAAAGAACAATTCATACGAGGAAATGGCAATTCAAGGACTATTGAGACAAGCCAACTCATTAAAACTTTCAAAAATAAGCCTATCTCTTCAACGGGCAAATTTTTGAAAGATCACTATAAAAGGCCGAGGAATGACTACGAGAGAAGGTTACAACCCACGAACATTCAAGAAAGAAATCAAATTGTAACCAGAAATACTCTCAAATCATTCAAGATTAATCCTCAAGCCTACACTAGAACATCAATCCAACACTCACATGTGAAGGAAAGATAACTTCAATCAAAAGAGGAAACTTTTGAAGAAAAGGGGTCTTTCCACGGAGGATTGTATTTCAAGGTCGAACCAAGTCTTAAGCTTTTGGAGGGCTTCGTGATCAAATCCAAAGAGCTTGAGCAAGTGAGTCATTAAGGCCCTGTGAAGAAGGTAGTCGTCGAAGAAGCCAAGTGATCAAGGCGTCTCAGGATCGAGTCCCAAAGGATCAAGTCACCAGTGATCAAGACTTGTATCTTTTTGTAAACTGATCATTACCTAGTGGATTCCTCTAGGAGTTGGAGAAGAGAGGAGTAGAAGAATTACCCCATCTTGAACCTCTATAAAAATTTCACTGTGTCATTTACATTTCAAAGATTTTAATTCCTGCATTTTTAATCGCTTATCTGGCGATAAATTTGCTATCCACTTGATAACTTATAAGTACTAAACCAAGCACTAAATTCTTGCTTAATCAAACTTAAGGGTGTTAAGTCTTCCAATAAAAACAAAACCACGTCGAGTTAATTTAGAGCCAACAAAGTTATTCCATCAACGCTCATTGAGTTGATTAACTCTAAAACTAAATTGATTGTCCATCAAGGACAAAGTATCAACTCGAATATTTAAAAGGACTAAATCGAAAATTTGGTAAGATTTATTCAACCCCCTTCTAAACCTTACACTTACACCCCTTGGGACCTACAACAGAGCCTCGTTAAAAACCAATCAAAGTGAAGGAAAAACCTTTAACATAAAAGAGTAAATAAAATTTAAATTAAACTCCTAATCCACAAAACAATATTGTGTTTTCCCAACAAAGTCATCAAAATAAATTTGAACAAATTTCACTAAGAGCGCAGGACCGCCATTGATATGAGAAATTCAACTTGGAGAGTGTGTATGCAACCCTGCTTCTTTCTAAAAAAATCATGAGATACTACAACATCCATCATAGATCGACTGTGTAATGCAAAAGCAAGATCTTTACTATGTATAATTTAGTGATTCATGATCTTATTTAAGAAGTTCATTCTCTATTATGTTTGATATTTTAGTACATGATGTAGACGGAAGTTTAACGAGAACAAAGAACGCACACAAAATAATCTTAAAAACATAAAGAACGTAAATAAGTTTTGAAAAAAAAATAAATCTCAAAACTTAATAATATTCAACCCACTAATTTTTGATAAACGAATTGAGAATGTTGATTTTGCATCTCAACTGTTTCTCAATGGCATGATCTACTTCCGCAAACTAACGGATGGGAGGTTATCAATTGATTTTTCCTCTCACGTTTTGGGATTGTCATCTCTAAACCCTTATTTACAATCCATTCGACCATATTATAATTGTAATACATCATCTTCTCATGTCGTCCTACCAAACCCTTCTTTATTCATCGGTGGATTAAGTACTTTCTATAGGCTTGTTCAGATCAACCAAATGACGAAGTTTAAGGCAAGAGCTGGAATATTTAAGTCTCAAGACCAACTGATGCAGACGAAATGTTATCGAGAACAAAGAAACGCACACAAAGCAATCTTAAATATGTGACAAACGTAAATAAGTTTTGGAAAAAAAATCTCAAAACTTAATAATATTCAACCTCCCTATAAATAATAACAAATCAAATATTTGTAGGACTAAACTACTACGTGCAACAATAGAACTCCTAACTATTGGAAACTCTTAGAAGATAATAAATAATCTACTAAAACTAATCTTAATAGATAATAAGATATCTTTAAATCTTATCTCCATAAGTACACATGATGTATATTCATACCTTCATATAATAATTTTGATTCAGTACCCATGTGACATTCATCTATTATATTGAACAATAAACGAAACATAGAATGTAATATTGTATAACATATTTAAGATCAGATAATAAGATCTCTTAAAGTATCTTTTGGTAAAACTTTTAGAAAAAGTTGTTGTAAGCTCGAAAATAAAATATTTGAATCTCATAATCCGTCTTTGAAAAAAACTATCTTATTTTATTTTATCCAAACTTCAATAATTTATTCTTATAAAAATAAGATATAATATTTATATATTTTATAAATATCTTATAATAGTATTTTATATGCATATCTTCTATTCTTACTTTTCTCAAATGACAACATAGTCTCTCCCTCATGGCAACTTGTCTTAATCAAACCTGTCAACTTTGCTTGCCCTCCACCACTTTCTTTCAGAGATAACAGTTGCGCAGTTGAATATTTAGGAAAGAAACATAAGGGATAATCAATAATTTCAAGTATTTGTCTTATAGGCTCGTTAGACCCACTTTGTCATAAATTATGTTTTGTTTGGTTAAAAGAATGAGAAAAGGTAAAAAGAAGGAAAGTAGCTAGAAAGAAAAATATTATGTTAACTCCCCTTCTAGAAATAGGAAAACATGAAGGTATCTCCTTCTCCCACCATATGTTTCTATCATATTTATGACATTTAAAGTTTTAGAGCTAACACCTTAATTAGAAGATAAGATTTTCCCATACTGTGGTGTCAGGCAATCCACCTCATTTATGTTCTCATTTAAATGTTAGATTGGGTATTGTTTTGGAGTGGGTTTGGGAATAATATTTGAAGAAAATTGGAGAGTGGGTGAAGAAAAATGAAAGGTTCGTTTAGCAGAGATATTCCCGGCCTACTATAAATTAATATTTTCATGTGAGTTTTGTTTAATTAATATATGCGCGGCACACACACATATATATTGTTGATATAGTAATTGGAATATGTATAAAATGATATACAATACTTGAAATATATTCATGTATTTTTTATATATAAAAAATAGAGATAATTTGTAACATAGAAACACATATCAAGAGAGTATTTATAATTTTAATTGAAAGATAGCTGTTTTTTTATTTATTTATTTGGTTTTTGTAATTAGACTAAACCTCAAAACAATTTTTCTTTTCTAATCAACCCTTACATTTATTTGTCCTTAGAGTCTTAATGTTAGTAGGTCATTATTGATCTCGACAAGAATGTAAACTTTTTAGTTTTTTTCATGGTTATTCTTTTGTTAAGCCGACGAATAAAACAATTTGTTGTTCAAGTGATCCATGACATATAATTTGACACCACAATTCTTGACAATGACTCGTGTGGTTAAGACACTTCAAAGAATCAAAATTTAGTAAATGTTGCATAGGATGTAGGTAACCAAGCATGTAAAAAAAATGGATTATTTGAGTGATTGAGCGAAGATTCTTTGTTGTCTTCCCAAATATGTGAACGATCCGCATTCCGGTAATAAATGAAATTACACACACAAAAAAAAAAAAAAAAAAAAAAAAGGTACAAAGAAAGGTCTATGACAGAATAAGAAACAAAAATACAATATCAAAGATACAACAAAAGATTACGTTCCCCATACAGGAACTGACTGCCTTGTCTCAAACAAATTCCCACTTCTTGGGGATGGAACGTTTATTAATTTAGGGTGGGATACCCAAAATAAAAAAAGAATAAAGAAAAAAGAAAAAAAGGTCAATCATGCACTACAACATAAATGACATTAGGTAACACAAATTTTGTAGCATTTTTTACATAAGGTATATATGTAACACATGTTTGTAACACTTTTTACATTACAATATTTATGTAACACTTTTGTAGCACTTAATCAATATGTAACGCTTATAAGTAATATTTTTATATAAGTAACACTTTTTAAATATCACCTTTTTTTGTTATTTCTTTTGTAACGCAAATAGGTATCACTTTATTTAAGAAGCAGTCTTGGCAACACTATATTTTAATGATTGTAACACTTTTTAGGCTATATTTTAGTAACACAAAATTATATAACTATCATTAAATCATGTCAAAGATTTATTTAATTAATTGATGTCACCAAACCTAAAAATTTTAGACATCATGTACTCTGTTTTTGTTTAACTAAATTTTTGTTTTCTTTTTACAAAGTATTTTGGTTTTGCTTTTATTTTTTTATTTTCTACGGAGGTAATTAATTTCGTCGTAATACCGACGGAAAATGCGCATGTATATATTTTATTATTGTTATTATTTATTTTTTTAATTTTTACTAACGGAGACCAATTTCATCGTTAACCTTTTATTTTTTTGTTTACTTTTAAAAAAATTACCAATGAAAATTGATGTTGTCATTAATTATTTAGGAATTTTTTCCGTCGGTATATTATTTTTTCTTTATTTATTTTATTATTTAATTTTTTTACTGTTATAACTTTTTTATCTCACAAGAAATTAATTTTATATTTTTATATATTTTTTTATTTTTACCGATTGAATATTTATCAGTCGATAAATTTATTTTATATATTTTTGATATTTTTAATTTGTTGTGTCCTTCAATATATAACATAATATGATTTTCAAACTATATGTGTGTGTATGTGTATATATATAAAATAAAGCAAGAGTTGTAATAAGAATCAACTTAGCTTAGTGGCAAATTGTCACTTCCATACATAACAGGTTATATGTTCGAATCTACTTGTTGGCAAAAAATAGTATTTCTAAGAAGTGCTACAAAAAAAGTGTCACATAAGCAAGTATTTTTTTTAAGTGTTACAAATATAAAAAGTGTTACATAAGATTCATATGTAACACTTTAGAAATATTGCTTCAAAGTGTTACCAATAGAAAACTTAATGTAACACTTAGAAAAAGTGTTACTAAAAGCTAATAAAAGTGATACATTAGACTATAGGTAGCACGGGCAAGTGCAGCACCATAAAAGTGCTACCTATTGTCTATAGTAACATTTTATGGCCATTAGGTAACATTTTTTGAGTGTTACCTAATATCATTTATGTTGTAGTGATATTTGGTATGGTAGTTCTAATATAAGTCCACTATATATATATATATATATATATATATATACTAAAAGAGAAAACAAAGTTGATGCATGTCATAACCTCATTAATTTTGACATGTGTTGATGTGAATCAAGTTTCGAAGGATCCGGGCAACACCAAATGCAAGCTATCTCGAGTTCTTGAAGACTATGTAATTGAGTTCTTGTATTTGTTTATCATAGATTAGGTAATTATTTTCGTTGTTTTGAGTCATTTGAGTGGCCAAATTGATGTTAGAGTCCCAGTATATTGAGTCTAGAGTCATGTTAGTTAATCATGTGTTGAAAGAAAGCATTGACGATCGAACAACAAGAGGTTGCATTCAAAAATGTCCAATCACGTCAATAGTTTTTAGCACTGGGAGGATTTGGTATTTTGGCCATAACTTTCACTACAAAATTGATAGTGAGCTAATTCAAGATGCTATGGAAAGCTAAGAGAAAGTGCTACAACTTTTATGCAAGACCTCATGAGCTAATTCGGATGGAAACAGACGAAACAGAGGCCAACACGGCCTAGCCGTGTTCGGAGACATGGCCGTGCTCGCATACGCATCAAAAAAGAAACGGGGCACAGATGGGAACACGGCCTGGCCGTGTTCAGCGAGCGCATTTTAGGATTTTATGCTATTTTGTTTCCTTTTTCGATTTTTAAGTTGTTTCCTAGTTGGTTTAGGGTTTGTTTTGAGTTGCCTATATAAGGCAAACACTTGTTTATTTTTCAGAACAACTTTTGATATTGAATATTGAATTGAGATTTTCTCTTCAACACTTTGGGTTTTCCAAGAGCTTCAAGATTGTTCATCTTGTTGCGAATCCTGACTTATCAAACAAACTTCCGCATTTGTTTGTGGCATCTACGTATACCAAGGTTCTTGCTTTTCTAAGCAACGGGTCGAGGTTTCCACCGTCTTTAACCGAACTAGTGAAGATCTTGGGTTAACAACATATTGTTGTTTGGGTCGTATGCACGTCGTTGCTACAGTTCACATCAGTTGGTATCAAAGCCATCTAGCAAGGTTAAATATATACTTGTTTCTTTAATCCTTGTTATTTTCCAGAATTTCTTATAAACTCTAGTTCTTCAAGGGTACAAAAAAAAGAAGAGAAATTCGAAATTTGCACAGAAAAATCAGCGCGTAAAGAATCGTATTAATGCGTGCACAAAAATAAATTCGGAAATTCAAAAATTCTGTAAATTGGTATTTATAAATCCTAGTGTTCAAATTCATCTTATTGAAATCCGTTGTTAGCTTGGTAATTGTCTTGGTTTATTGGGGCGTGCTTGCGATTGACTAATTGGTCTATAATCGTAACAAGTGCGGGTACTTGGAAATTGTGAGTTGAGTGAAACACAAGTGTATACACGTGAGGAGTGAATCAACCATGTCCGAGGAAAACCGTCAACCGTTGGATTTTGGTAATAAGTTGAATAGGGAGGCACTTGCAAGTCTCATGAAGAAAGTGATAATCGAGATGTATGGGGATCCCAATGAGACGCCGAAAATAGAGGAGCCTGTTACTAGAGCACGGAGGCCTAGGAGGTTGGAACTGGAGGAATGGGCGGATGAGATGGATGATTTTGTTTCCGAAAGGGAGCAAACAATCCGGGCAGAGTTCGGCATGGAAATAGAGGTGATAGGGGACGGGAGGATGACAATTTGAGTAACATCAAAATGCAAATTCCATTATTCCATGAAGTGATCCGAATGCCTATCTGGATTGGGAGAGGAAAATGGAGAATGTGTTTGAATGCCAGAATTACTCCGATTTGAAAAACGTGAAACTGGCATCAACTGAATTCTCGGACTATGCAATTATTTGGTGGGATCAATTAATGGTCTCAAGGTGGAGAAGCGGCAAGCGGTCCATTTCCACTTGGGAAGAGATGAATAGTCTTCTGCTCAAAACCTGGAGGTTGTTCAACATAGACTTCTTCCTCTAACAGTCCATTTAAGAATGCGCTTTTCACATCCATCTGATATACAATGAAGTTCTTGTGTGCAGCAAAGGCAAGAAACATCCTTATTGCTTCTAATCTTGCAACAGGAGCAAAGGTTTCATCAAAATCTATTCCCTCTTCTTGGCAATACCCTTTGGCTACCAATCTTGCCTTGTTTCTTACCACAGATCCTTCCTCATTCATCTTGTTTCTGAAAACCCATTTTGTGCCAATAACATTCTGATGGGTTGGTCTCTGCAACAATTCACATACTTTGTTCCTTTCAAACTGATTCAGCTCTTCTTGCATGGCTTGAATCCAATGTGTGTCATCCAATGCTTGAGACACATCTTTTGGCTCTATTTGGGAAATAAAGCAAGTAAACATTGCTTCTTGCTGAGCTCTGGATCTGGTTCTTACACCATCTCTAACATCTCTAATAACTAATTATGGTGGATGGTCTCTCAGCCATCTCACATCAGGTTGAAGTAAGTCAGCTGGGTTCAACTGTCTTGCAGCTGTGTTGTCTTGAGCAGCTTTTTCATCATCATTCAGCTGTAGACTTTCCAGCTGTCTTTGAGCTTCAACTATCTCATCTTCATCTTGGTTGATTACTCTTACTTCATCTTCAACATAAGGACTCTTCTGCATAGTTGGCTGATTCAGCTTATCAGCTAACTCTTCAATGTCTTCTCCATTCACATTAGGTTCATCAAAAACCATATGAATAGACTCTTCTATGACCATAGTCCTCTTGTTCAACACTCTATAGGCTTTGCTCTCAGCTGAGTATCCCAAAAAGATACATTCATCAACTTTAGCATCAATAGCCTTTAAATTATCTTTGCCATTGTTGTGGATGAAGCATTTACATCCAAATATTCTGAAATATGCAACATTTGGCTTTCTCCCTGTCCATATCTCATAGGGAGTCTTTGTCAATTGCCTGTTTATCATGCATCTATTTTGAGTATAGCATCTATTAGGCAATCCAGCTTCAGCTAACATGGTTCTTGCAGCTTCCTTGAGAGTTCTGTTCCTTCTTTCAGCTACTCCATTCTGCTGTGGAGTTCTTGCTGCAGATAACTCATGAGCAATACCATTTTCAACACAGTACTGAGTTATTATCCCATTGACAAACTCAATTCCTCTATCAGATCTTATCTTTATAATGGTTTGGCTCTTTTCATTTTGAACTCTTTTCATCAGCTGAGGCAGCTTCTGTAAGGTTTCCTTCTTTTTGCACATGAAGATTGTCCATGTATATCTTGAATAATCATCTACCACTACTATGGTATATTTCTTTCCACTTATGCTGGCTGGTTCAACAGGACCAAATAAATTCATATGCAATAGATGCAATATCCTTGTTGAAGAAGGACTAGGCTTCTCCTTGAATGAAGATTTGATTTGCTTTCCCATCTGGCATGCATCACATACACTTTCCTTCTTGTACATTGAGTCTGGCAATCCTTCCACAAGATGACTCATTGCAAGCTTGTTGATTGTCTTGAAGTTCAGATGACTCAGCTTCTTGTGCCACAGCCAACTTGATTCGGCCGTGCTCTTTGCTAACAGACAGGTGATTGGTGTGGCAGTAGACTAGTTTACCACATACATATTCTTCTGTCTTGATCCTTGCACCACTATTTCATTTGTTTCAGTATCTTTAATCTGGCACACTCCCATATTGAATCCAACATTGTAGCCCTTGTCACAGAGTTAGCTGATACTTAACAGGTTGAAGATGAGGCCTTCAACTTATGCAACATCTGTGATTTCCAATCCATTCTTCTTGATGGATCCAGTTCCTTTTATTTCCCCTGGAGCTTCATTTCCTCCAAATATGACTTTTGCACCTCTAGTCTCCTTGAATCTTGACAGATTTTTCTTGTTTCCTGTCATATGTCTGGAACAACCACTATCCATGTACCAGGTTCCTTGGCACTCAATTGTTCCTTGAACCTGCAATCAAGGAAATTAGTTTTTAGGTACCCATACTTGCCTGGGTCCTGAGGGGTTAGTGTGTAAGATGATCCAACCAACCTATAGCCAAATGATTTGACTCTAAGAGGTCGCCATCTATCTGTGCCATAATCATAATTCACTTTGGCAAATTGCTTGGGGGCTTTAGGTTCATATAGCTGTCTCTTTTGTCTGTATGCCTGTGTGTGTGTTTTAGCAATTGCTTTCTTTGGGTAGTTATGATATTTCTGAGTGTAGTGCCTGGGTGCATATGTGTGCTGATAATAGCTCTTTTGCCTTTGGAATGACCTTTGCTGAGGTCTAGGTCTTTGCCATCTAGGATTGTATTCCATTGGTCTTTGCTGATTTTTCACATTATTCCAATCAGCTTGGCTTGGGTAGTTTCTACCATTCCCATCATATGTGTTTTTTTGATAACACTTCCGGGGTTTTTGGTAGCTCTGTTTATTCTTCATAGAGTATTTTCTATTTGGAGTTTGTTGAGGAACTCTGCTGGATTTCTTTTCAGTTGTCCTCTCAGCATACTCAACTGGTTGTTTTCCTTTCCCTTTATATCCAATGCCAGTTTGTTTGTGATTGTGCTTTGGAATGAATGTGGGTGCAATATTTGGTATTTTGGGTTTTTGAGATGCTTCATTACTCGAAGATCCTTTTTCTAAAATCACTCTAGGAGTTTGACTGTGCACAAAGGAATTGAATCCTATGCCTGTCTTATCTCCACTTTTTTTTTTTTGACTCATGATAAGGTCATCCAATGATTTGGATGCCTTTGTAAATGAGGCAAATACATTTTTAAGATCATTTTCTCTCTTTTCTATAGCAGCCTATCTCTCGCTATTAGTTTGGCATTCTCGCCTTGACTCTTTGTTCTCATCAACTATGTGACTTAGAGTACTCAGCTCCTTAGTCACTTGTGAGTTTTGGCTTTTGAGCTGGCTGTTTTCCTCATTTATAAGTGTGTGTGAGGATTTTATGTGCTCAAAGTCTTTCATCATTTTGCCTAATGAATCATAAAGATCGAGTGGGTGATGAAGTGTGTGTGTCACAATCACTTGAATCAATGAGATGAGTTAGAGTGTACCTCATCTTCTTGGTCTGGTTGATCTTGTTCTTTAGCCATAAGACGATCATCGCTTCTTCTTCGAGAATCACTTGAGTAGTCACCACTACTCTCGAGTCTCCTACCTCTTTAGACATAGTTGTCTCAAGAATCTCGGCACCAACATGGCTTTCTTCTTTTCTTGTCTTCTTTCTCTCAAGACTTTTCTTTCTTCCTCATTTACGTACTTGTTGACCGTGTGGATAGGAACAATCAATCGCAAAGTGTCCTGGTTGTCCGCATTCCAACACGTGCTCGCCTCTTTAGTCGTTCTCTAGTCTTGGGTTATCGGCTCTATGATAGTCAACTCTTTGATGCTCAACTCTCTTGGGTGGCCTGTCTTCCTTGATTTAGAGAGTGTTGAATGTCTCATGGATTTTTCACCCTTATTTCTCTTATATTGTTGAATCTTTTGACCATTAGGGCAATCTCCTCCTGGTCTATGGCTTCCTTGACTTCAGCTCTCTTTCCATCCTTGACTATAAGTGTAGCTGTCTTAGGTACAACTATCTCCTCTTGCTCTTTTCTTCTCAGCTCAAACTCATAGGCTTTGAGATCTGAGAATAGCTCATGATTGGATGTTGTTGTAAGGTTCATTGAATGTCTCAGGGCCATGACCTTCATTTCCCATTCAGCTGGAAGGCTTCTTAGAATCTTCATACACATTTCCTTTTGTGTATATTCTTTCCCAAGTGCTGATAGCTCATTTGTGATTTCAGTGAATCTGGCATCCAACTTGATCTAATGTTTCACCTGCAAGCATTTTAAAATTTTCAAATTTTTGTATAGCAACAGACAATTTATTTTCTTTAATTTTATCAGATCCTTCACAAATTAAAGTTAGTTTATCCCAGATTTCCTTTGCAGATTTGCAAGATTTGACTTTATTGAACATTGCTTTATCCTTGGCCACATTGTCCAAGTTGTATCTCTTTTTGTCATCGTTAGTCCACTCAGTCCTTGGCTTTTCAACCATGGCTGGTCTTTCTTCATCTCGCTTCACATACTACGGTTGCTATTCTTACAAATGTTCACCTTAAGTATTTGCAGTGGCCCATCCTCTATCACTAGCCACATTTCATCATGTAAAGCAGATAGATGAGCCTGCATACAAATTTTCCACTCATCAAATTCCTCAACAGTGAACATAGGAATGCGTGTCAAATTTGCTTCCATGATAATAACTTTGCTAAAAATGAAAGATTTTGAAAATGCAAGTGTTAAAAATCTTTTAGAAAAGATAGAGATCTAGTTCAGTAACCAGTGTGGAAGTCTCAATGAACCAACCGCTCTGATACCACTTGTAGGTCCCAAGGGGTGTGAGTAAGGTTTAGAAGGGGGTTGAATAAACCTTACCAAATTTTTGATTTAGTCCTTTTAAAGAAATTACGAGTTAACATAAACAACTAAATCCTTGAGGACAACTAAGTTGGTTATTCAAATGAGTTAGCCACTCAAATCGCACTGATAGAGCCGTTGATAGAATAACTCGTTGTTTAACCCGAAACTTAACTTGGTTGTGTTGGTTTTATCACAGTAAGACTTAACACCCTTTGATTTGTTTTAAACTTGTTTTAACACTTGATTTTAGCACTTGGTTATTAATCGCTTGGATAGCAAATAAGTTTATCGATATAAGGTAGGTATGCGTAAATATAAATGTCTTTGAAAATAAATGACACAGATTGATTTTTATAGAGGTTCAAGATGGGGTAATTCTTCTAATCCTCTCTTCTCCAACTCCTGGACGAATCCACTAAGTAATGTGATCGCTTCTGAGTGGTGAACAGTCTAGAGACATCCTTGGTCACACAATCGGCTTCTCGTCTGACTCGGCTTTCTTCACAGGCAAACAGCTTTGCTACTTGACTCACTTTCTCAAGCTCTTGGATTTGATCACGAAGCCCTCCAATAACTTGATACTGGTTCGACCTTGAACCTTCCTACAATTCTCCTTGTAAAGTAGACCCCTTTTGATTCTTCAAAAGTTTCCCCTTCAATAGTTTGAAGTTGTCTTTCCTTCACAGCTTTGTGTTGGATTGATTTCCTTCGATTTTCAGGCTTGAGGATTTGCTTGAATATCTTTGAGAATATTTGCAAGTTTACAGCTTAAATATTGCTTGCTTGTTCGTGGTTCAGGTAACCTTTTCTCAATGAGTTTCCTCAGCCTTTTATAGTGAACTTTCAAAACTCTGCCCGTTGAAGAGATATGCTGATTTTCAAAAGACACTTGTGTTCGTTGGCTTGTCTTTTCTTGGTCTTCAATCTTGAGATATAGACTTTTCCTCGTATTAAATGAATGTTCAAATTCCAAGTTCTGTCACGAGGTGCAGTGCTTCCCATTGGTTTATTCCTTTTGCACACTTCTGGGACAAACACTTTAAGACCTGGCATCAATGGAAGTATTACTTATTTAAGCAATGTTCTTGAATTCTGTGCAACAGATTCATTTCAGTCAACTCCTCTTGGCTGCTGCTTATTTCCCTAGGTGACTTGACTCCAATCAATTAAAGACTCATCTGTCACTTTCAACTTATGACTTGGCTTCTTGAGATGAATTTGACTAACACTTCACACAACTGTTCCTCAGCTGATACATCTTCAGTCAAGTTCTTGATCTACCTTCTTGGCCATACTCACTGCTTCCACATGAGTCTTCACTTGATCTTGATTGACTTCTTGTATTTCCAAGCATAACCGACTTGACTTGACTCTAAATTTTCTAGCCCTATCTATTATAATGAAAATTACAAGGAACATGGGGTACCAACTTTCTAGTTTAAGTTTTACATGACATTCATCAAAATATATAAAATAAATTTTCCAACAACAACGAAAATAGAATTGAGACATCGGTTGTATTCACATACGAAGTCACGAAATTTTGGTGAACTTGCAAGCTTAATTGACAAATAAACATATTTATATTTTTGCAAATTCCTTAAAATCATGTAATATTTGAAATCTCCTGAGGCATTAATATCACTTGTAAAATTCAAATAGTTATTCTTGTGCAGTGGTTTTCAGTTTGTTTAAAGACAAGCAACAATTCAAGTTTGGGAGTATTTGTTAAGTTGTATTTTTTCCAACAAATTAAGTAGCATATAGACTTAGAAATTGTGTTGTTTATAAATACATTGAGCCAAAATTATTGTTGAAATTGTATATCGAGTTGTAACAGGTATCAAAGAATCAAGAAACAGACGAAAAATAGGAAAAAATGAGTCACACCGGTACATGAACTGAAGAAAAATCAAGAGAAACGGTACCGCAAAGTGTACCACGGTACAAAACAATCATGTATCGTGGTACACTCCCAAATTGACACTTGTACCACGGTAAAGAAGCTTGTACCATGGTACAGAGTTAATTTTTCACTGTGTACCACGGTGCATTGTTTTTGTGCCGCGTTTCAACCTAATTTCACCTGATTGCTACCGCGATACACTCAACACATACTGCGGTACCTATATAATATCTTTGAGCAATAATTCAATTTTACACGGCCAAAAATCACGAAAAGATTATTTAACAATGGAAGAGAAGAAGAAGACAACAGATTACACATTAAAAGAAAGAATAGTGGAAGACATTTGATGATGGACAGTAAGGAGACCCATTTGCTTGACAGCAAACCCTTATCAGTTGAAAGAAATCTTCTACTATAAATAGCCTGCAGTTCAGCCGATTGATCACACCTCCACAACTGAGAATACCTTTAGTTCTCAGAAAGTTTTCTTTCAGTTTTTATAGTTTTTAGTTTTCAACGATTTGCACGGTTCTGCACATTTGCTCAGCAGCAGTTGATAGGAAGGATAGCAAGAGACAAGAGCTTACAACAAGAAGCTTGAGAAATCTTCCAATACGGATACAAACAAGTTTCTCTTTACCCTCTCTTTTAATTTTTACTTGTAAATTGTAGAACATGTTTGATTATTTGTTGTTGAATTTTATGGATATCATCATGAGCTAAAATTCCATTTGTAGAGGATGATGTAACTTAAATGAATCTTATATTTTGATGCTTTCAGATAATATGTTTCAGTAGTTAATTTATCTATATTGTTTGTTTTAATTACTTCTAAATTACTTCAATAAGTTGGATTATTTGGTGTATACAATTATAGTTCGAGAGAATAAATTATATAACTGGCCTAAAAATAGTATAACTTCAAATTTTATATAATTGATAAATTTATGGTTTCTTTGAAATCTTTCTTATGAATTAACTGATCTTTATAAAAGTTATTTTTGTGATTTTTTTAGAGATATTGAAATCCATATTTAGATCTTTAAATTAATTACTAATCGAGAGATAGAACTAATTATTTTCTGGAATTCATGATTTATAAATTACTAATGAATAATTGATAGATTAAGTTGAAAAATATAAGATAAAATTAAGTGAATCATTCCTCTGGAATTTCTTTACTATTTCCTATTTGATAAATTGTTCAAGCCAACAAATTGCTCAAACTTTGTGTTAAATTGTATTTTTATTATTTATTATTTTTTAAACACCAAAACTCATTATTCAATTTTCTATATAAAATTAAGCTATTTTAATTACAATACTTTGATAAATTGATAAATTGATAAAATTAAGCTATTTTCTATATAAAATTATTCAATTATTTATTATTTGATAAATTGTTCAAGCCAACAAATTGCTCAAACTTTGTGTTAAATTGTATTTTTATTATTTATTATTTTTTAAACACCAAAACTCATTATTTTTAAACACCAAAACTCATTGTTCAAGCCAAGCCATGTTGAGAGCCAATTATATTGAGTTTATAGTCATAGTAATGAATCGTGTATCAAAAGAAGTACAAACGAGCAAACAAAGAGAGATTGATTTGAAGAAACGCCCAAACGCTTTCCAAATGTTTGGTATTTTGGCCATAACTGTCTCTACAAAATTGATATTGAGATGATTCAAGTGGCTATGGAAAGCTAAGAGATAGGGCTACAACTTTGAAGAAGGGCTCAAAAGCAAATTCCAACATTTGGTGGGTGAAAAACTCAGGCGGGCACTGCAGCGCCGATTAATTTCCAAGAAAAAAAACACTCCAAAATTCACGTCTTTGGGCGCTTTTATATCCCCGGGTATATAATCGACGGAAATTCTGAGTTCTTCCACCTATTTCTTGAACTTTTGAGGGGCTATAAATATACATGGGAGGCTTGATCTTATGAAGGAAAGTTTTACACCCAAGAACACAAGAAATACATCAACTTCATCAAGGAAGAACCAAGGGAAGAATCGGGTCAAATCGGAGCTTGAGGATTGAAGATTAATCGAGAGATTATCCATTTCCTTAAGTTTTCTCATTCTTTGTGCTTTAATCTTTTATTTTAGCTTGTCATGAATATGAACAATTTGTCTATGAGTTGTTTATTTGTAATGAGTAGCTAAACTTCTTGTGATTTCTTATTTTGTAAGTAGATTAATTGATTTCTTGTTGAATGTTTTAATCTTAGTTGAAGTTATTGTCTTGAAGCTTATTTGAGTACTTTGTTCTTATTCTTGTTTTATCATTTGGCCAATGATTTAACTTGTTTGATATATTGATTCACAATTCGAGAGATGAGTTTCAATATTATATCTTGAGTACTTGACATGAATATTTACATAATCGAGAGGTTTGTGAATATTTGTGAGGATATTTGATCTTTTGTGCATTTGGGAGTTGTGTATCTTATGTTGAGTAGAGATGCTAACATAGATATTTCAATCTACACTTTATATACATCTCAAGAGGGAGGATAAAATACCGTTGTGATCTTCTTTATGTATATTGATAATAACTTTACTTTGATTAAATCGGACAATAAGAGAAATATTAATTGAAACCATAAACCGAATCCATTTCATTCCCTTGATAATTCCATTATTCTTAGTATCTTGTGTTTTTGTGGTTAATCTTGTCTTTACTTCTACTACAATTATCAAATTTCGATCGTCTAAATAAAAATAAGACTATCTTAGTTCAATACTTAGCGCATTAATTTATTAGTCTCCCGTGGATAATTTTGATATTCTATAAACTACACCGTAACTTGCGGTGAAGCTAAAAATAAGGCGAACAATGGTAATGGGGCGGAGCGGGGGGGGGCAGTATCTCAAAACCCAAACTCGCTATGTCCTTTGAAGAGTGAAGGAGTCTGCAGTTGACAGTCTTGACCCGAACAAAATAATGTAAGATTTATTAAATAATAATTATTATGTTAATTATTCAAGAATAAATTAAAAATTTAGAAAATGAGAAAAAAGAAAAAACAAATTGATAGGGGGAAGGAGATGCAGGTTGACAGGTCTCGACCTGAACAAAATATATAAGATTTATTAAATAATAATTATTATGTAAAATATCCAAGAATAAATTAAAAATTTAGAAAATTAGAAAAAGAAAGAAAATAAATTGATTATATATTTGAGACAAGTGCACACCTATTAAAAACATTTGTTGAGTTGTTTAAAACCTTAAAAATTATATGATCTCTTAATAATTTCCGCTAACTATATGCATAACTTATATATTTATTCACATTTCTGGAGATAATTTTTAATTTATAGATTTGTTGTCCATATTTATTTTCCATATTCAGATTTACGGAGTATTTATTATTTGTTTGGGTTTTGTAGTGTATTGTTCGGATTTTGTGAAAATATAATCTGATATTTGTATTTTTTAGATATTTGGTAAGAAAAGACTCATCCGAATATATAATTTTCCAACAAAATTTTTTGTTAAGAAAATAAATAAAAATATAATATTTTGGAAAAAACAATAAATTGGTAAATATCAAATTTTGATTCAGAATATGCCGAAAAAGTTGCCAATCGTAAAATTAGAAAAGTATAAATTACTAATTCCAATTTATATTATTTATTGGAGACGAGAATATAAAATTATTTATTTTAGGTTAGAAAAATATAAATTTCGTGAAAATCTAATTTACTAAAACTAAGAAATCTTAATTTTTAAATTAAAAAAGTATAAAAATTGTCGTTAAAATAATTTTTTATTAATAATTAGAATTTACCCAAATTATGATGAAGTGAAAACCCAATTTTACTGAATTTTTTTAATTTAGAAATTATAATTCAACAAAAGATAATATTACCTTAAGCATTAAAACTTACCCAAAATTTTAACGTGTGTTATTGCATGTTGTTGACATAATTATATTTCTATTTATATTACTCAATCCTTTTTTTTAATAATATTGAGCATTTTTCGAAAAAAAGGTGAAATGAGTGGGAAAAATAACAACCCATCCAATTACAAGTTTGCTTATTAATAAATAGCTATGGGTAAATCAGTCCATATCAATACATCCATCATCCCATGAAAATAGCTCTTGTTCCATGCAAAAATAATGGGATATAACGATCAATTAATAGGAATCCAATCAAATCTCCCACTAAATGGAGAACTTCCCCGCCTTGCAAAAAAAAAATAAACCAATCATCATCTTCCCACCACCGAATCAAAACAAAAACATCAATTACACTTCATATGCAAAATAGTTATTCTTAGCATGCAAACAATAAATTATACATAAGCTATACAAATAACGAACAAACATTTTAAACTTAAAGAACAATAATAAGCAACAAATTAACACTATGTAAGCAAATGTAATTATTTGCAAAACATTTAATCATTTCAACTAAATAAGCAATAATAAATGTTATATATAAACAAATATAATTACATGCATACTCTTACACTAAATAAATCAACAAAATCAATTAAATATTCAACAAATGAACAAATATGAAAGCAAATGTAATTACATCCATACTTTTAACTATTGGTAAGCAACAAAAATGAACATAATAAGCAATAAATAAACACTATATAAGCAAAATGTAAATGCTTAAACTCTTAACTCTTAGTAAGCAGCCAAATCAACTAAATAAGCAACAAATGAACACAATGTAAGCAACTGTAATTGCATGCATATTTTAACTCTTGATAAGCATCAAAACTACCTAAATAAGCAACAAATGAATGTTGTATAAGCAAAAATATAATTGAATACATACTCTTCCTGAAAACACCTGCTCCAATTGGAGCGCCAGGCACCCTACTTTAACAATCTCCCACTTGCCCTAGCTCCAACTGCCCATGTAACTTAGTCCCATCTTCTCGAGATGTCCGTCGAATACCTTTTGTGATAAGGGTTTAGTTAGTGGGTCTGCTACATTTTCTGCTGAAGTAACTTGATCCACAACGACGCGCCTCTACCAATGATCTCTCGGATCAGATGGTATCTTCTCATAATGTGCTTGGATCTTTGATGAGAACTTGGCTATTTTGCTTGCACAATGGCTCTGTTGTTATCACAGTAAATCATTATTGGATCAACAACAGATGGAACTATACCCAACACTTGGATGAAGTTTCGTATCCAAATAGCTTCTTTTGCTGCATCCGATGCAACAATATTTCAGCCTCTGTGGTGGAGTCTGCAGTTGTTTCCCGTTTGGAACTCTTCCAACTAAGTGCTCCACCATTCAAGGTGAATATATACCCAGACATAGACTTAGAGTCATCTACATCGGACTGGAAACTAGAGTCAGTAAAACCTTCTAGTTTCAATTCTCCATTGCCGTATATCAAAAAGATATCCTTAGTTCTTCTTAAGTACCTAAAGATCATCTTAACGGCCTTCCAGTGATCATCCCCTGGATTGGACTAATATCTGCTCGTGACAGTCAGAGCATGAGCAACATCAGGACTAGTACATAACATTGCATACATTATGCTTCCAATAGCAGATGCATAAGGTATGTGAGCCATCCTTTCTCTTTCTGTGGGTTTCTTGGGGGACATAGCCTTAGAAAATGAAATTCCATGACTCATTGGCAGGTATCCTCGCTTAGATTCTTCCATGCTAAACCTTTTTAGAATTTTGTCTATGTACATGGACTGGGATAATCCGATCATCCTTCTCGATCTATCTCTATAGATCTTAATCTCTAGGATGAAGGATGCATCTCCCAAGTCCTTCATGGAGAACTGTTTAGACAACAAAGTCCTTGTTGACTGTAATAATCCTATATCATTTCCAATGAGTAGTATGTCGTCAACATAGAGCACAACAAACGCAACTGCGCTCCCACTAACCTTCTTATAGACACATGATTCATCCATGTTCTTATGAAAGTCAAACGTTTTGATCGTTTCATCAAACCTGATGTTCCAGCTCCTCGAAGCCTGTTTGAGTCCATAAATGGATCTCTGGAGTTTGCAAATCTTTTGCTCGCTCCCCCTTGATATGAAGCCCTATGGTTGCTTCATGTAGATCTCTTCTTTAATGTTTCCACTAAGAAAAGCAATCTTCACATCCATTTTCCATATCTCGTAGTCATAATACCAGTAAGATTCGAATAGATTTAAGCATCGCTACTGGTGAAAATGTTTCCTCATAATCAACTCCTTGCTTTTAAGTATAACCTTTTTCAACCAAACGTGCTTTGTAGGTTGCTACCTCTCCATCTACTCCAAGCTTCTGCTTGTAGACCCATTTGCAGCCAATGGGAACAGTTCCCTGTGGTGGGTCCACCAAGGTCCATACCTTGTTGTGTACATGGAGTCCATTTTAGACTGCATTGCTTCTCGCCATTTTTCTGAATCAATGTCCAACATCGCCTCTCCATAGATTCTTAGATCATTATCCAAGGGGAGTCCCTCTTCTTTGTTCTCTAACAAAAGGTTCAGCCTCTCAGGTGCCCTTGAAATCCTGACAAATTTCCGAAGAGGTTGTGCTTCAGATGGTCTAGCTACAACTGGTGTGTCATTTGCGGTAATGCTTGGGAGATTCTGTGGCTCTTGAACTTCTTCAAGTTTCACGACTCCGCCATTCCTTTCAGAGAGAAACTCAACTTTAAGGAAAGTAGCATTCCTTGAAATAAACACTTTTTGCTCCGAAGGGTCGTAGAACTAGTATCCAATAGATTCTCTAGGATACCCCACAAATTTACATAAGATGGATCTCATGTCCTACTTATCTCCCACTTGCTGCTTCACATAAGCAGCACACCCCATACCCTAAGGCATTTGTAGGAAGGTGTTTTGCCACCCCATATCTCATATGGTACTTTGGGCACGACTTTTGATGGCACTATATTCAATAGATATGCTGCCGTTTCTAAGGCATAACCCAATCGTGTCTAACAGGGTTCGATTCCTACGCTCCACAACCCCGTTGAGTTGTGGAGTAGCAGGAGGAGTCCACTACGAGAAAATTCCATTCTCTTTTAGATAATCAATAAACTCAGTGGTCAAGTATTCACCCCCTCCATCCGATCGAATGGCTTTAATACTTTGATCAGTTTGTTTCTCCACTTCGCATCTAAATTCTTTGAACCTTTCAAAAGCCTCAGATTTGAACCTCATTAGGTACACATAACCATACCTAGAACAATCGTCGGTAAAAGTTACGAAGTAGTGATATTTCCCTCGTGCACTAACACTTAGTGGACCACACACATCCGTATGGATCAAATCCAATAGATCTTTGGCGCGCTCAACTTGTCCAAAAAAATGGTAATTTTGTCATTTTTCCTTTGAGACGTGATTCACATGTTGGCAACGTTTGCTCTTCCTTAAGGTTGGGTTTTTGTCCCAACTTGTTAATTCTTTTCTCAGAGATATGGCCTAATCTAGCATGCCAAAGTGTGTGACAACTATGATTATCTAACTTTCTTTTATTTTGTTGAATGTGATATATGGGTTTTTGGGGAGTCAAAGTGTATAAACCATTCATCAAAATGCAAGTAGATATAATAGAAGAACATTGAGAGATTGAACAATTCTATCATTAAATAAAAAATCATAGCCCTATTCATCCAAAATAGGAATGGAGATGATGTTTCTAATAATATCTGGTGCATAAAGACAATCATTTAAAACTAAAACAAAACCATTATCAAGAGCTAAGTTAACAGTTCTTATGGCTAATGCAGCAACCTTTGTTCCATTCCCCAGCCGCAGGATCATCTCTCCTCTACTCAGCTCCCTTATTCTTGTCATTATCTGCAAATCATTGCAAATATGAGATGCGCAACCGGTATCTAATACCCAAGAAGAGTCATTAACTGATAAGTTAACTTCAATAAAATAAATACCTGAACGTTTCAGGCTTGCAATATATTCCTTGTAGTTCCTCTTCCAATGTCACATCTTACCGCAGTTGTGGCATTTGTCATTAGCTTGTGAAGACCCCTTCTTGGCATTAACGCCCCCACCTTTTGTCTTCTTGTTGATATTAGTGGAACCTTTCCAGTTGGGACTAGTATCCATGCTGTGCATGTTAAAGTTGCCAACAAAGGTGTCAAATGAGGGATGCAGAGATTGCAACAAGAGGTCCACATAGAGCTCATTATCCATAACGACTCCAAGGGACGCAAGCCTTTCAATGAGTGCTATCACCTTTAGCCCATGATCATGAACTGAAGAGCCCTTAGTCATACGACATTTGAAAAGCTCCTTAGATATCTTATATCTTTCTTGTCGGGTTCTCTCACCATATAACTCTAGTAGGTGGAGGAGGATATCAGTAGCATTATCGAGACCCTCGTTCTACCTTTGCAGCTCATTTGACATCAAAGCTAGCATGTAACAACGAGCCTGGAGATTGTCATCTACATGATGTAAATACTCCAAATAGGCCTCTGAAGTCACATCCTCAGGAGGAGTGGTGGAGAGCGATTTTTCAAGAACATAAGCCCTCTTTTCAGATTGGAGGACTATCTTGAGATTTCTCAGCCAATCGACAAAATTAGGACCAGTCAGTTTGTTTTGCTCAAGAATAGTTGCGATTGGATTTTTAGCCATTTCAGTAGATTAATCCACAAAAATAAATGAAGCAGTAGTAAACTATGAGAATAACATATTAATTTAATATAAGATCTTTAATATTAAATTCTCCTACTATTTTATTCAAATTCCGTTAACCCCAAATGGAAAATCGAGAAATCCAATTTCGTAGTGGGTTTGAGGCCCTATAGAAATATTTCACACCCCAATTTTATGAGCCCATGAAATATATCTTATGGTAGTCAACTCTTTGACAATTGTATCGATATACAACCCTCAAGTTTGTTTTCCTCACCTTTCCCGTATACCCCAATTTTATAAGTCTATACGGTACTAAGTGTTAAACAAACCCATCAAACCCTTGTACAAATAGAGCATCAAAATGTTCCACGACTCATGGCCAACATAAGGACGAGTCCATTCCACGAACATCTTTATGTTTGGTAGAGATCACAACTTTCCAACACTAAGTCACTCCATGACTCATGGCCAGTGACTAAGTGAGATAGCATCATCATGTCGTCTACCTTTGATGGAAGGCATGGAACGATAGATCCAACCTATCTTGTCCATTTTGTTTGATATAGAATTAATTTAAAAAATTAATTTCTTTTTAGTTTAAAAACTTAGGGTTTTTAATTTTCCAAGACCTCATCATAATCCTATTTACTAGGTGAGTTTTTATTTAATGCAACATATCAATATATGAATTGCGCAAGCAAAAAGCATTAAATAAATTCTAACATGCATCCTATGCAAAAAGCGGTGGGATGATCATGGCCAGCCTATGTGACCCATTTGAGCCAAAAATGGGTTTGTGGTTAATCTAAGGGACAAAATAAATAGAACTATTTCTATTACCTTTTATTAATGTACCCATACATGCATGGGCCTTGAATCTTCTATTCTATTACATTTGTAAAATCTACCCACACACGCATGGGCCTTTATCATCGAACGTCCACCAAATTACAATAAATGGAAAACCTCACCATCTAATTTACTCTCAATGCAAAAATTTGAAGAACTTACAAATAATAGAAGAGGAGGCACGCAGGCCCCAAAAAACCCAAAGAAATTAAAACATCCATCCAATCACATTGCTCATAGGCCCATGATCATCCCTAAATAAATCATTCTAAAATATCCATCACATGAATTTAAAAAATTTAAATATACCAAGTTCTATGTGCCGATTTGATTTTAGGATAAATAGTTCCTGAATATTCATAAAACTATTTTTATTAATTTTAAAATTAATCCTTTAATTTTAAAACTGAATGTTCAAGGAAAGAAAAAAACACACACACACATGTTTGATACATGTTTTTATCTTAATTTTGATGATTTTATTTTGTCACCAAAACAATGTTTTTAAAGGTTGTCCAAATACTCCTATATGATTTAAAATGGTTTTAATATTTTCCGGAAGTATTTCCTCAAGTTTATTTTCGATAATATTGGACAACACTTTTAATGATTTTATGTCAATGGGCTTCTACTTCTAAACAAGGTTCCTAAATATTGTCTAAATACTTCTGATTGGTTTAAAATGTTTTTACTAAATTTTCGGAGTATTTCTTGAGTTCTATTTTCGACAAAAATTGGACAACATTTCTGTCTCGAGGTCGATCGGTCCCGTATATAGGCAACCCGTGATCAAGATAAATTTGGAAACAAAAATGAGATGGAAAGAAAAATGGCCAGGTCGACCGGTCGACCAGGGCGTCGACCGGTGACATCGACCGGTCGACCCCCTGTCGACCGGTACCTGGGAGTTTAAGGTTGAAACAGAACTCCCTGTTTTGATTTTTGGTCTTGGCCGACCGGTTGTAGGAACTTCGACCGGTCGAGGTGGACATCGACCGGCCGCTCTCGTCTTTTTTTCTTTGTGCAATCTTCTAACGTCTATTTCTGTGCGACCGATCGCCCTATCTTTTGACAGCAAATTTCTGACCGTTTGACAGCAGACAAACTTTCCTTAAATTGTGGGATTGATTTCTAACAGCTATATTCTTGATTTTAATTGTATTTTTCTTTAGATTTTCAATCCCCAAGAGGAGCCTATGCTTGATCAATCATCTCCTATAAATAGAGGAAGTTTTGGAGCAACCAATATAACCATTGAGATACAACACAACAAGATACACTTCAAGCAAATATTTGTTATTCATTGTTATTATTCTTGTTGTAATTTTGCCTAGCTTTTCACTTTCACATCCTTGAGGTCTAGGCTATTCTTCATTACACTTTGCACTCAAATTGTAATATTCATTATTGAGTTGTAATCTTGATTTTTGGTTATCATTCAACACAAGATATCCTTGTGAGTGTTCTTGTGGTAAGAACACACTTGGATGATCTAGGTGATAGGTGCAAGAAGATTGTGGTGATCTTCTTATTGAGGTGTTGAAGAATTTGGTATTCTTCAAGATTGAAGATTGTGGTAATCTTCACAAGGTGCCGTTGAAGGAAGATTGTGGTGATCTTCAAAGGGAGATTGTGGTAATCTCCAAAGGTGTTGTTGAAGAAGAGTGTGGTGCTCTTCAAGGTGTTGTAAGTTGAGTTTGTATTAATTTTGGTAATTAATAAAATTCTTTTTCTTTTTGAAATCCATCCCTGGATATACTTTGGGGTGGTAGAGAGATTAGGCCTAGGTGGGTTGAACCTCTTTAAATCGACGTGTGTTGTTTACATTCCTCACCTTTATTATTGTCTTTGAGCATTCGGTTCGAAAAAGAGGGTAAAATCAAAAAGATGGAGATAATCTATTCACCCCCCTCTAGATTATCGTAGCCGCTTGGACTTACAAGTGGTATCAGAGCCAAACTCTTTGGCAAGCTCGTTTCACATCGCGAGTGAAGAGAAACGATCTTCGGCTACAAATGAAGCTCATCTTTCTGGCACCTCCACCACCAAGCCACCTCGGTTTGATTCCAAAAATTTTATATTTTGGAAAGAAAGAATGGAATGCTACTTACAAGGTTGCGGGTTCGACATTTGGAACACCGTCATTAATGGAGAATCCATTCCGATGAAAGATACACCACACACCTCAAAAAGCTTCAAAAAGCTCAATGATGAAGAGAAGAAAATCATCTCCTTAAATGGTAAAGCTCTTAATATTTTACTTTGTTCACTTACCAATTTGGAATTTGATCATGTTGTAGGTATTCAATCGGCACATGAAGTATGGCAAAAATTAGAAGCCATCTATGAAGTATATGCAAATGAAAGGAGCAACTCAAAAGCATCTACTTCACAAATGGATACAACATCAAATCCAACAACATGGGATAAGCCTTCTACAACCTCCCATGATGAACAAGTTGAACAATGCCTCATGGGCATCGAAGAAGAAAACGAGGTAAGTTCTAAACCCTCTACTTCTTATGACAATGAATTGCAAAATGAATATAGTGATTTGCAAAATGACTATGATGAGCTACAAGATGAATTCAAAAACTTACTTGTTAAATACAAAAATTTGAAAAAGGAATTCATTGTTTTGAAAAATGATAAGGATAGTTTATTTATTTCCTATGAATCACTATCATATGCTCACACCACCACTCTTGACAAGGTTAGAAACCTTGAAAAATAAAATAGTTCTCTTGTTGAGAATATTGATTGCATGAAAAAGGATTTATTAAAATCCAACTTGAGTACCAATAGAATGACCGATATTGTTGATTGTTGTGATAATTCGAAACTAGAACTTGATCATAAGCCTAAGGGTGTCAATCACATGAAAAAGAATCAAGTCTCTAAGCACATTGGTCATTATGCTCCTAGAATCATTACATGCTTTTATTGCGGTAAAAAGGGTAATACGGCTAATACTTGTCGGGCTAGAAATAGCTCTAATCATTATTGGAGACCTAAAAGTCTCAAAGCTAATAATGTCATATTAGGTACCCGGCGAAATAATGATCGAAGAAAATTCATACCGCCAAGAAGGCATCAAATGACCGTTTCATTTGATCAAAGAAGGAGAAACTATTCTCAACAAAACCAATTTCCAAGAAGAGAGCACAATCAAAAATGGGAAGAACACAATCCTTGGAAATGGCAAAGACATCATCAACAAGATGATTTTCAAAGAAGAAGAGACTTTCAACAATGGGAAGGTAACAAACCTTGGAAATGGAGTGATCAAAGAAGTCATCATCAACAAAGTGACTTCTCAAAGGGAAGATATCATCAACAATGGGAAAGACACAACCCATGGAAACGGCGTAATTGGTAAAACGTATCTCCCCATTTATATATGCATTTTATTTTTATCCTATGCATGTTCTTATTTGTGTCTTAATTGCAAAATGAGTTTTCAAGTATTTAATTTCAATTTAGGTCTTCAATATATTTGTGAGTTTCAAAATTCTTAAAAGAAGACCTTGCATGATATTTCCAAAACTCTTGAGCATTTAATTAGACTTGTGGTTTATTATCTTTTATGAATTTTTATAGCATAAGTATTTTTTTTTTGATATCTCCTATCACTTGCCTACACTTGTGCTTTTGTGCAAATTTTGTCTAAGAATTGTGTAGGATATACATCTCATATTCATTGGCTATTTCGTCATTAAGTTTCTTAAACTATCGAGGTATGTTCACTCGTATTTCTCCTAGAACTCGATATTATGCCTATGCACATATCTTTCAAGATATTTCTTTTTAACCTCTTAAGTGCCCCTAAATGATTTTGCAAATTCTTCTTAAAAGGGCACTACTCGTTAAGTCTCGTTTTTTTTTCGAATATATATTTTCCCCGAAACCCGTATCTGTTGGACTTGGTCCAAAATTATCTTTTTGCAAAGTTTTAAAACTTTTGGGGTGAAAAACCGAATTTTGGAAAATTCTGGAAATGAAAATCGCACTGAAACTGGTACCCGAGCAGTGCCGGTCGACCCCACCACACCGTGATCGACCCCCCGTCGGCCGATCGGCCGACAGGGTCATTACAGCGGGCATAAGGTTCTTTTTAAAACAGGGGTATTTTCTTTCATTCTCTAATTCAAAAACTTCGAACCCTAACCCTCTCCCTCTCCAAAATTCTCACAAAATATCTCATTATCTCTCTAATTGTTTAATCTTTGAGCTTATATTACTCAAATTCATCTTGTTTTCATGGCACCCCGTCAATTCACCGGAAGAAATCCTCAAAAGAGGAGAAGAAAGCAAAGGGGAGAATCTTCCTCCAACCCCCAACAAGATGATATTCCACAAGGAGATTATCAAAATCGGCTTACGGAAGAGGAGATTGTTGAATTAAGAGCCGGGGTTTCAAAATCGAGCATTCATTGGGACTCTAGTAAGTTATCACTCCTTTATGAGCCTCCCTCTAGAACTAATAGATTTCGATTTTTAAATAAACTTGCGGAGGAGCATTATGAGAATATTGGATTGAATGATAAGAAAATTGCCTGCACTCGTATGGTTCGATTTCAAGCATTTCATGATGAATTTCCGGATATTAGGGCTTACTTTGAAATTCAAGGATGGGTTTCACTTTGGGATAATCCGTGTTTGCATTATGATAACGAGCTTATAAAACTCTTTTATGCAAATATGTGGATTGTTAATGCTACGGTAGATAATCCGTAGGAACTTCACACATTTGTTAATGGTAGGCATTTTTCATGGATATTGGCCGATATCTGCAATCATTTTAATGTGCCGAATGATGGAGTGGTTAATGTGGATTGCACACATTGGGATGATAATCTTTTTGGAGCCTCACTAGATGAGGTAAAAACCTTTTTAGGAGTATATCCCGAAGTAACATACTCGGCAATGCCGCCTAACTATCGGATTATATCTATCATTTGCTCCTATTGTGTTTGTGGAAAGGAAATAAAACTTCCGAGTAATCTCGAACTCTTTCTCACCTATAAGATTGTTCGAGGAGAAAGAGTAAACTATGGGGCAATTTTTGTATATTGTTTGTCGGAATCTAGAAAGCTTACCAAGAAAAAATATACTTTGGGTAATTTGATTTGCCGACTATTGTACTTATCGGGATACCCGGAAAATGAAATGAATACCGAAATTCGTCACAATGATTTTGATAATGCCAATATTCTACAAATGGTAAGAATGCGACGACATTTACCACGGGTTCCCACCAAAGCCGCTAGGGGACGTGCCCGACATCAACAACAACATCGGGATGATTTCTTTAATGACAATGAGGTTGAAAATATCGGAAGAGGTAATGTTGATGAACAAGGAGATGAGGAAGAAGAAAATGTGGGGGATGAAGAAGAGGAACAAGAAGTTGGGGAGGAAGAAAATGAAGGAAACGAGGAAGAAGATGAAGACGAGCAAGATGTTGAAGATTTAAGTCTCAAAGAGAGAATGGACAAAGTGGAAAGAGATACATTTAGAGATGTAGCCTCTCTTATGAAAGAGCTCCGGGTTGTGAAGAAAGAAAATTCTAGTTTGAAAAAGTCAATCGGCAAATTGAAGAAATTCATCAAAGATCTTATCCCCGGAACTTGCTTCTCTTCAGACGAGGATTGATGTCCCCACCCCCTTTCTATTCTAGCATTTTTATTCATGTTGTTTTGTATTTTCATGAACTATCTTGTAAAACTCTTTTGCACTAATGAGATTTGCGTGTTTTCTTGAAAGGGTAAAGATTGCGAGTTGCTAATGACTTGTGGATGATCATGATATTGATGGAGTATTTGATGGTAAAAATACTCTTATATAGCATTGTTTGATAAATTGGTATGAAGTACTTGATGGTAAAAGTGCTTCTTTTAATGCCTTGATCATTATGCTTAGATGGATATGTTGGGACATTTGATATATCATGTATTGTTTGAGGCATGACTTGTATTACTTGATTGATGCTCTAATTTTTGGCATTTGTAATGCCTTGATCCTTTTTGGCTTATATTCTCTCAATTGGGTTGAACCCTTGAGAATCTCTTTGTTGAGCCTCTTTTTTTGATGGACAAATGTTGCATACTTCTTGATGTATTTTGTTGAGCTTTGAAATGAGGATGATTGATGATGATATGAGAATTCTTTGGCTTGAAACATTTACAAGGGCTATATACTATCTCTTTTAATTCTCACGCCCACAATGTGTTCGATGAAATGTTACAATGAAATTTTCCAACTTCTACATGAGTCTCTTGCTTCCAAATGTCTTAAAATCTTTTTGAGATCATGTTTTTAGCTAACAAACGAGCTTATGGATTTCTTATACATTTCTCAAATTTTTTCCTTGGATTTTTTAAAGCTTAAACGGTTGATAAACCGTCCCTTTGGTGCACTTTGATGTCATTATATGAGCTTTCTACCATCTTAACATTCTTTTTGATGATTCCAAAGGAGGAGAAACAGGAAATTGGCTCATTAGCTCAAAGAAGCTAATAAAAGCTTGTTATAAAAGCTATAAGCCATGGCTCATAAAAGCCATAAGTTGTGATTCATTTTTAGTCCAATGGTTGCTTAATGGACTTATATAATTGTTTAATGATGTTTTGTGATAGGGGAGCTTATAAGCTCTTGAACAATTTGTAAAAGCTAAAGCTTTTAGCTTATGGAAAATTGCTTTTACATTATTCTTGATATGCTTGTTGATAGGGGGAGCTTGTGTATTGAATATATTTACTCCCCTACTTGGTTGTTTTTATATTTTGGAAATTTTGGTTGCTTCCAAACGGTCAAATGTTTTTACCGGAAAATCACTTCTAAAATTGTTCTCCTAGTTTGTGTAAAAAAATTGTTTTGGTTTGTAATCATCAAAAAGGGGGAGATTGTTTGATACATGTTTTTATCTTAATTTTGATGATTTTATTTTGTCACCAAAACAATGTTTTTAAAGGTTGTCCAAATACTCCTATATGATTTAAAATGGTTTTAATATTTTCCGGAAGTATTTCCTCAAGTTTATTTTCGATAATATTGGACAACACTTTTAATGATTTTACGTCAATGGGCTTTTACTTCTAAACAAGGTTCCTAAATGTTGTCTAAATACTTCCGATTGGTTTAAAATGTTTTTACTAAATTTTCGGAGTATTTCTTGAGTTCTATTTTCGACAAAAATTGGACAACATTTCTGTCTCGAGGTCGATCGGTCGTCGTATAGGGCAACCCGTACCTGAAGATAAATTTGGAAACAAAAAATGAGACGAAAAGGAAAATGGCACCGGTCGACCTCCTGTCGACCGGTACCTGGGAGTTTAAGGTTGAAACAGAACTCCCTGTTTTGATTTTTGGTCTTGGCCGACCGGTTGTAGGAACGTCAACCGGTCGAGGTGGACATGGACCGGTCGCTCTGTGTCTTTTTGCTGTGCAATCTTCTAACGTCTATTTCTGTGCGACCGGTCGCCCTATCTTTTGACAGCAAATTTCTGACCGTTTGACAGCAGACAAACTTTCCTTAAATTGTGGGATTGATTTCTAACAGCTATATTCTTGATTTTAATTGTATTTTTCTTTAGATTTTCAATCCCCAAGAGGAGCCTATGCTTGATCAATCATCTCCTATAAATAGAGGAAGTTTTGGAGATACAATATAACCATTGAGATCTAGCTTTTCACATCAAGAATAGAGGAACCAATATAACCATTGAGATACAACACAACAAGATACACTTCAAGCAAATATTTGTTCTTCATTGTTATTATTCTTGTTGTAATTTTGCCTAGCTTTTCACTTTCACATCCTTGAGGTCTAGGCTATTCTTGATTACACTTTGCACTCAAATTGTAATATTCATTATTGAGTTGTAATCTTGATTTTTGGTTATCATTCAACACAAGATATCCTTGTGAGTGTTCTTGTGGTAAGAACACACTTGGATGATCTAGGTGATAGGTGCAAGAAGATTGTGGTGATCTTCTTATTGAGGTGTTGAAGAATTTGGTATTCTTCAAGGTTGAAGATTGTGGTAATCTTCACAAGGTGCCGTTGAAGGAAGATTGTGGTGATCTTCAAAGGGAGATTGTGGTAATCTCCAAAGGTGTTGTTGAAGAAGAGTGTGGTGCTCTTCAAGGTGTTGTAAGTTGAGTTTGTATTAATTTTGGTAATTAATAAAATTCTTTTTCTTTTTGAAATCCATCCCTGGATATCTTTGGGGTGGTAGAGGATTAGGCCCTAGGTGGGTTGAACCTCTTTAAATCGACGTGTGTTGTTTACATTCCGCACCTTTATTATTGTCTTTGAGCATTTGGTTCGAAAAAGAGGGTAAAATCGAAAAGATGGAGATAATCTATTCACCCCCCTCTAGATTATCGTAGCCGCTTGGACTTACAACACACACACATATATATATATATATATAATAATAATAATAATAACTTGTGCGTCGTCGGTGACACACATGTTAAACTTTAATCAAAGAACAATTTGTGGCTTCAGCCACTTTATGAATTTTGTTTCAATTATTTTATCTTTTTTTTTGTTTAATTTATCCCAATTTTAAATCGAATGAAACAATTACATCGCACATAAACTATCTGTTAAACAAATTTTAACAATTTAAAACATGCTTTAATCACACATAAATTTGTATAAATGCAAAACCGTGTCTCTGATACCACTGTTGGGTTCGCTATACCGCGGGGCTTAATGCAGCGAAAATTTAAAAACTAAAAACATGCATACAGTAAGATATAAAATAAAAACCCTGGGTTCTCGTAGCGATTTAACGATCGCGCGAATTATACAAGTAGTAAAAATTAAGGTTTAATAATTTTTACCTAAATAGCTTCCGTTTGTAGAAGATGTAGAAGGAATCCAAATTCCTCGCAGCAGGGTAAATCCTCGAATCACGATCTCGCAGAGGTCCAAGCGTCCCTCCTCTAAAGCCAGTCCACACGATGGATGGTAGCACCCGGATTATATATTCGCTAGTAATTTATAACACGTTTCTATATTCAATCTCAAATTTGGAGTGAACACCAATCCTTAATTCAACTAGTGAAATTAAGAATTGTTGTTATGTAGTTAAACCAAGAAGGGTTCTTGATTTTTCCTACGAAGAAGAAAAACTTGGAGAGAGAAAAGTGAGAGGACGTTTTTTTAGAGAGAAGATGCCTCCTTTTTTTTACCTCGTTTTTTTATCTGTTTTGTATCTCTTATTCTTCTACTGATTGTTAAAGATACTTATATGATTCATCCAATATTCATAAAAGTGTCCAGGTTCAAAACCTAAAATCAGTAGGAGAATATTATAGGATAATCTGAATTGATCCTACGATATCTTGCCATATCCGGTTAACCCTTATCCGGATACTCACAAAAAAAATCCCTCCATCTTTTTCTTTGTTTAAAATTAGCCAGATAGACCTATCCTTGTGGAATTAATTAAATATTGGATTGGACATTTAATTAAAAAGGTCCATCAGTTAATATAAATTAATTGATCCAGTCCATATTTAATTAATTTGATCAAATCAATTACATCTAACCCAAATAAATAATCCAATTATTTATTTGGCTATATTTAACTATTAAATATAGTCTTTTCATATAATTAATTGATCTTATCAGTTAAATTATTTTTTACTCCCAAGAATTCCTAATCTAATTAGGTCTAATTAAATAATCTAATTATTTAATTAATTTTAATTCAATCATTGAATTAAAATCAAGCCACAATTAATTAATCTCTATCAATTAATTGTATCCAACCTTTTGGACTAATTTTCGATTGAAGAAATGACACCAACCATTTTGTGTGTGACCCTTTAGGTTCAAAACTAGTGCTAGCAGTAGGCTTACAACTTTTGTAACTTACGAATAATAATTATTCAATCAATTAATTCTATTAAGTAATACATTTTGAAATTAACTCTTTAATTCCAAAAATCTACAAATCATGGGAACATCTAGCAAGTAGCATGATCGTCTAGCAATAGGTGAAATAGCGAGTAAACCTATTTTAATTGCGGTTGCATACACGTATATGATCCTTTCAACATCTAATCTCCCGATTAAATCTTGGGCATGGATTATAAGTCGAAACCCATTTGATTTAATAATTGTGATTCCATTTCAAGTTCT
The DNA here is from genome assembly GCA_016081115.2 of Rehmannia glutinosa. Classification (NCBI taxonomy): domain Eukaryota; kingdom Viridiplantae; phylum Streptophyta; class Magnoliopsida; order Lamiales; family Orobanchaceae; genus Rehmannia; species Rehmannia glutinosa. Next base: position 23,546,210 of record CM071925.1, read on the forward strand.
AGTGATTTCTTTATGAATCAATATTCATCATGCCTTGGCCAAGGTCTTTAAATCACAAACTATGAAAATACAGGAGATTCGCTTGTCAATATACAAGTGTCGAATTCTATGTTGGCCACTGATTAACCTCCATATACACTAGTGCAACATCCAAAATATCCCCTTTATGATTGTCAATCAATCAGAAGATAAATCAAAATATTACTGGATGTACATAAGGCTACTATCGTGCCTCAAGTCTAAGGACTAATCATGTACTATCGCAATGTGGAAATTATTAATTCGACAATAAATATTCAAGTTAAGAATTTCCATTGGGTCATATTCAGTGTACTTGTTCTCTAACAAGCACCCGCATATATGCATTTGCGATCACAACGCTAATGTTAATGGAATGTAACATCCTCATCATACGAGCATGCATCATATGCACAAGTCTTGCGGGGCTATTTAATGTCCTATCTTGAAAAGTCCATTGACTTGGAACTCATTTAAGATCAAAGCCTTAGAGACATGTTCCATGATCGCCATCAAATGCGCAACCATGTCCATAGCTTAATATGATCTAAGGACTTTATCCAACTCACAATTAATAATATTAAATGCAAAACAAATGATAAAAAAATGCCTTTATTAATATGATTCTCAATAAAATTGTCTTTACAAGTAGAATAAACTCCAATCTAATTGGATCGTCGGGCACCCTACTCTAACATATTTTTCGTTTGATTTACATATATTTAATTTGTACTATTTTTCTTGTTTGTTAATTTGGAGACAATATAAAAATTTTGTGTTACAACGTTTTTACAATTATACTATGCATGAATTAAATTGTTCACAGAGTCAGAAAATGGGAAGAAATTAAAGGAAAAAAAACGAAAAAAGGAAAGGGAAGAATATCAGTTGGCAGATTAACATGTGCACTTTGGCATGAAAAAGAGGGCATCATTGATTCATGCATGAGTGCACCAATACCAATGATCTATTATTGATGAGTGATGTGATGCACATTAAACTTTTTTCATTGGTCAAGAATTAACGACTTACAATTACTTTTCGTGATTTTCTTTTTGTTAGCAAGCAAATAATAAATTGGATCCATCATGCAATACAAACAAATGGTTCGAAGTCCAAGAGTTAGCCCGAAATACCGCTCCATTGTTTAATTTACCATAGAGTTTTAGAGAGTGAATAATATTCAATTAAATTGTGTACCTTGAAATTGTGGAAAGTATGAGTATTTAACCAAAGGTCGGAGGGTAGTAGCATAATTCATAGATCATTTAGTTTTTTGTGGGTTTGCCAACTATGAAATATTCATTATGAGCCTCATAGACTTGGTTTTTGTTATAGCTCGTCTTGGAGAAACTTTTATTCATGACCTATATTAACTCACAATGATTTATTCAAACGAAAGAAACAAGTAAAGAAATGGTCCATAGAAATGTCTATGATATTATATTTGGAAATTTGTTTACACATTTTAAACTGAGTATTCATGTCCATCTCTCTCATGCTATGTCATTTAGAAACATACATATTTTGCGGATCAGATCTTCTGTTCCAAAAATATATGTATTCTGGCTCTTATTACATTGTATAGATGATTGTCACACGTAAAATCTACCATATTAATTGTGAAGCAAAAATCAAGCCTAAATTGTGAGTTTTTAATACGGTAGTTTTTATACACGTGGCAATATCCGTGCGGTGGAATATAGAAAAGATGAAATACCCTTTTGAAACAAAAGATCCCATCTGCACATTTTTGGGAAAATTGCAAAATTGGTCTTGTAAATCCAGGTGCTTTGCAAAATTGGTCCTAGATAATTTATATTTTGCAATTTACATCTTGTAATTAAAATATTCAAAACATTCTAACTGTATATTCCCAAAAAACTGCTAGAACAAGCAAACATCTAATTTGGTCCATTAGGCTGCTTTCTTGTAGTGGTTTGACTTTGTTGAGTCGATGGCTAGCCCTTAGACATTTGTAGCTATTCAAACATTGAAGGACCAGGAACCTTATTAATTTGAGATTGAAATGAAACTACACTTGTAGGCTGACTCAAGTAATCAAAAATTTGATTAATCTCCATGTCAAATAAAAATCATCTTCTGTTGGTGGGAGCATGTGTGGCATTACATTTTCAACACCTTCTGGTAGAACATTTTGCAGCAAGAAATTCTAAGGTCCAGCGAAAAGAGGACCAAATTCGCAAAGATTTTTTAATTACAGGATATAATTTGCAAAATGTAAATCGTCCAAACCAATTTTGCAAAACACCTAGAGTTACAGGACCAATTTTGCATTTTTCCCGCACATTTTTGTCATTCTGTTTTAAGTCCAACTAATTGTTTCTTTTCTTCTAATTTTATTTTTATGCTAAGTACGTAGTTCTCTATGCTGGGTTTTTCTTTGGTTATGTGCTATATATAATTTAAAAAATCATAAATAATTTTATGGAGAAATACGGGTCATGATGATAATTGAGTAGCTAGTAATCTAGTGGTAAGATATTTGTAAAACTCAAACATATACCTGAGCTCGACTCTCATCTAGCTTTGTTCCTTCCAGGATTTGTATTAAAAAAAGTAGTTCATTAGATTTTTCTAAGAGTAAATTTGAATCAATAGATCAAATGAATAGAAACTTAATTGAAGAAGTTTTCGATATGTGATCAGAGTACACCAAAAGAAAACAAATAAGAAATGACAAAAATTTGGGCTAGACCATCTAATGGGTCTTTTCCGTTAGACGGATCCAACTCGACCCAGATTTATTGGTAATTTCATGCACTGGTGGCATTTTTGTAATATTTTGGGCCGGTGTCATATGATCTCCAGACCGGTGGTATTTTTGTAATATTAGGGGCCGTTAAAAGTAATAGTTTTTAACCTGAAAAGTATTAGTAGTACATCTAAAATGTATTAGTAATCTTCTTGAACAATATTTTTACTAACCCTCATGGAAAATGTTGATTTTTGCCTCAAAAGTATTAGTAATCCACTTAAAATGTATTAATTTTCCCTTTGAAAAGTATTAGGCAGTGACGTAATATTAGGCAACTCTCAAAAATATTAGTTTTTCCGTAGAAAAATATTAGCAATCCCTTAGAAAAGTATTATACCCTGAAAAAGTATTAGTAACCCTTTGAGCAGTTTTTTTAGTAATTCTCATTAAAAGTATTGATTATTTCACGCAAAATTATTATTATTCCCCCTAAAATATATTAATAATCTTATTGAAAAGTATTGGATTTTTCAATAAAAGATATTTTAGTATTTCTCTTATAAGTATTAGTAATCCTCCCAAAGAGTATTAGTATCCCTCATAAAAAGTATTAGCAGTGACCAGTGGATATTGTTGTTGTTATGTTGTTAGTGGTTGTGCAGGTCAATAGGCGAATTTACCGCGAGCCGGGTATTTGGATCTGTCTAACGGATTAGATCAGTTAGACGGTCTGACAGAAGACTAATCCGTAAGAAAGTATCATCTCGGACGAGTAATTCGTAAGAGCCATTCGTATTCAGATCCACATAATGAAAGTTTCGATCGAATATGCTATATTTCTACGGTTTTTTTAATAAAAAATAACAATATATATATATATATAGGATTCGGATCTGGTGAGTCCACATATCTTAGGTGAGTACACGAGACCAAATCTAATGCATTGATTTAATTTTTAAACGGTTGAGATTAAACAAAATTTAATATTTAACTTTACAAAAATAAGGACTTTTTGGTAATTTCAATTAATAACAATTTTTGGGAGGGAAGTTATTTTTGGTAGTGGGCTAGAAATTAGGAACGGTTTAAGGGAGACATGTTTATCAAAAACAAGAGTCACTAATATCTTGCATATCTTTTCCTCCCAAGTGTTCTCTCTGCAAACCATCCCCAAATTCATCCCTACCGTGAGAAAAGGCCATCCTCTTCCTCCATGGCTTTTCGGAGCTCTGGTACTCGTGGCACCACCAGATGCTTCACCTCTCCACCAAGGGCTACCACACCATCGCCCCCGACCTCCAAGGCTATGGCGACACCGAAACCAACGCTTCGACTCTAGGATTGGGGCAGGTGTTTCTGGTGGGGCACTACTGGGGCACAATCGTTGCCTGATTGTTTTGTTTGCTGAGGTTGATAGAATCAGAGCGTTAACGGCAGCGTGGCATTTCAGCCTAGAAATCCGTTCGTCAAAACCGTTCAGGGTTACAGAGACGGAGACCTGCTTGGTGATGGCTTCTATATGTGTAGATTCCAGGTAATTAATATTTATTTTTCATTTTTTCAATTTCATCAATCATCAGTCATTACCACTTAATTATATGTCTTTGGTGCCTAATTAACGAGGCTTTCAACTGCTTATTGTTGTTGATAATTATTCTTATGTATATTGTATATTATGCTTATCGATGTTTTATATTATGCTCTCATATCAGATATTGTCATGTTTTTTCTAAGGCTTGGGGGATTGCTTATTGATGTTTTCAACTGCTTATTGTTGTTGATAGTTATGCTTATCTATAGTTTGTTTTATGCTTATACATGTCTTATATTATGCTTATGCTTGGTTGGTTTTTATGCTTATAAATGTTTTGTTTGTTAATAAATATTTTATATAAATGACTAATGTCTTTTTTTTTATAGATTTTCTGTTGGAAATGGCAATGTAATGAACCAGCAGAGGAAGTCGGTTTTGGGACTGGCGAAGGAGTTTGCTAAATCGAGTTATGATCACAACGAAATGTTATTGTTTCATACTTTGATCAAAATGTTGAATATAGTAGTTTTTTTGTAGCCATTTTAAATATGGTTGGTTTTGACGTACATGTATAGTTGATATAGGAATATTTTCTAGTTAGTGTCGTATTTATTTTCATGGTTTTTAGATAATGTAAGCAGAATTCAATTGCTTTGTAAGCATAATTCAGTTGCCTTGTAAGCAAAATTCAATTGCTTTGTAACCATAATTCAATTTGTAATATTTGCTCGAAAAGCACTACAATAGTCACAAATAAGCTAAGTACATAGTAGTAATAAACATTACAATAATCACACATACGCAATTTGTAATATGTGAATAAGCAGTATTTAACAAATAAATAAGCAGTCACAACATATTCTTGAACACATACTTTTTTTATTTATTAAGAATCATTTTTAAAATGGTATTCCATTGTCGATATTATCAAAATTCATTCATTCTTTTGGAGTCACATTTTAACGCAGTTGTTGTGACACATGTACAATCCCAACTGAATCAAATAAAATAAATAATTAAGCAATATTTAGAATATACATAAGCATATAGTTATGCACATGTAAGCAAACGTCTAGCCATAGCTAAGTAAAGTACTGAGTTAAAACAAATGGGGACGCAATCAAAATTTTAAATACATACAAGCAAGTATTCGTGCATACATGAGCAACATTTTAGTATTACCCAAGCAAAATTCTGGGTTGAAAAAAACGTCAACGATTGAATGAATAAGAGTCCATATAAGTATAAGTTTTTAATTTTTTACATAATATGAGAGTTCTTCTCAAACAAACTATTATTAATGTGAGAGTTTAAAACACAACAATAACTAAGCAACATTTTGCATACGTGCAAGCAAATATTTAAGCACATATAAGCAACATCTGACCATATCAAGCAATTTTTTTAAAAAAAATGGGAATGGCGAAATTTCATGTAATTTACTAGATTTAGCACATGGAGTTAAGGAAACATATCATCAAATTTGTTTGAAAATCAATTACAGAGCGCGAGTTGAATAAAGGATGACACCAATTGTGGGTAACTGCCCTATTTTCATGGGATTTACTAGATTTAGTCAACCTCCCTATTATTTATGTGAACTAATTTGCCCCCATTTTGACTTTGTCATTTATTTTATTAACATTAACCAGAATTAATAATAGCCATTAAAATAGTTAGATATGTGGTCCAGATTTGGTCTTATGTACTCATATAATAGGGGGTCCTATATAATCCCCCCCTATATATATATATATATATATATATATATATAATATGATCAAATGAGTCCAGGGTCCCCAGGTAAGAATGTATGGACAATTCTGGACTGTTGATCTATTGTTTGGATGGTTAAGATATATCTTGTTTTTTTTTAGACTTTTGTTTTGTATATTTAAAGGGTATTTGAGTAATATTATAATTAATTAGATAAGTCAAACATTTATTTTAAATGTTTAGGTAATTTATAACAAATGTTTAAAGGAAAATTCCTAATTTCTAGGAATCAACATATATCTTCCCTAAACTTTAGACCACTCCCCCCACGACACAAGTTTCGTTTTTCATTGAATTTTCAGCCCATCTTCACAGAACAACCAGACGGGTCGGCTTCTTCACATATCTTCAGAACAACGCAATCTTCAATGCCATCTTCACATATCTTTAGTCCCTCTTCACATATCTCATCCAAATCCTCTTCACATATATCACCCAAAAGCTTTGAAAGGGTTCGAAGGGTCCGAAAATTTCTACTCGACGGTTTGAAAGGGATCCCAAATGGTTCAAAGGATTCCACTTATCTACACTGTTTTTGAGAGGTATGTGGTGTTTTTGTACTTTAATTTGTTTTCGATTTTTAACCTAGGTTTTCTGTAACTTTGATTTAATTTCGAGATTGTGTGTTTAAACAATTTAATTTGCACTAGGGTTTTCTGATTGTGTGTTTCGAGATTGTGTATTTTTGAGATTGTGTGTTTTTTAGAATAGTAATTTACGGTTGTGGGTTTTTGAGATTGTGTGTTTTTTGAGACTGTGTGTTTTTTTCTTGATTAAACCACAAAATAATCATTACTAGAGCAGATTTTCGAGATTGTGTGTTTTTGAGAATAGTAATTCACGGTTGTGAGAATTCTTACAATTTAGCTCCTGCATTAGTATTCTCGAAATTAACCTAGTTTTTGATGGGTATTCGAACATGTTCGCCAAAAATTATTTTGGTTCATACAACTGCAAGTGTACAGTGTAATTTATAGGATAATATCAAGCAAGGTCGTATTCCTCAGGGATTGAAGCTCGAAACACTTAGGCTATAATAACATCGTATTCCAATTTTATTGAAACGACCAAAAATTTGAGTTTATTTAATCCTAACAATCAAAAATAAAGAAAATAAATAAAATAAATTTGTGAACCCCACAAGTATTTTCAACATCTTTAGGAGAAACCTTAGGCACATAATCTCAACATGCTTCTTCAATATTAAATGCGAATAAAGTTTTAAAAACCAATTCATGATATTATATGGGTTCAAATTCCTAATATCATTTACTCCCCCTCCCGGGTGGGTGTAAACAGTTGATTAAGAACAATTGTAGTCCTCCTGGATCGTTACAATCATTAATAACTCCAAAAAGATTTGTGAATTGAATAACTCCCCACAAACACGCCTATCACACATGTTTCATGTCTGAATTTGATTTACTAGAACTCACCTCCCGGATTATGGACTAGAAGTATGACATGCAAATTATTGATCAGATAAAAAACAATTATAAATAAGCACTCGAATTCATAAAATAGAATGCATGAAGCAATTTAGAAAACAAGTAATCATATTTAATACAAATTCACAATTTTGATTATGCCCCTAAGATCCAAAACACATGCCAAACATTGATTACAAACTCATAGACAAATCTGAATCAACATTATGACATCATATAAGCACAAACAAGAGTTCTTAGACATAGAAAGAAAACCCCTTCTTGTCAGGATGGATTCCCCTTCCAAGCCCTCGAAACTCTTGTGCTCCCCAGATGCGAAAGCCTTGTGGTGTTCTTCGCGACCTAGCTTTTTGCTCTCAGAAGCTCCTCGATTCCTTTGTTCTGTGTTATTTGATGTGTTTTCTATGTAGAGAGTGATGATTTTTCGTGCAAGACTTGGTCCCCTTTTATAGATGCTTGGAGAGATCACTTGTAGAGTTGTATCAGGAGAAGAACTCCAAAAAATGCGCTGATACAGAGTCCTACACGGTCTGGCCATGTGGGTCCACACGGGCGTGTGGCATTGGGCGTAGCCCTTTGTCGCACGGTTTGGTGGTGCGGTTTGAATCCAAGTCCACACGGGCATGTGATGTCATATTGTCTGACTGTGTGAACCTGCTCCGTCCTCTGTTTTCTTTCTTTCTTCCCACACTCGTGCCATTTTCCAAACACAAGTCCACACGGTCTGACCGTGTGGACCTGCTTTTGTTCCTTTTTTCCGTCGTTTTGATCTTCTCTTTGCATTCGGCAATCTTGTCCGAGCATCCCTACTGATATTTCTTAATTTTAAGCTCCTTTCCTGGAAGAATTACAAGAATACGTAGTATCATGCCCTTTAAAGGAAACCAAGTAAAAATATAGTAAATATGCGTGCAAATGTATCAATTATATATTATTTAAGCCCCAAAATGCACGTATATTTTACACACATCAAAACACTTAGGTTTTTCATCAAATTTTCATTTTTGCACTAGGGGATTTCAGCAATTTTGATTTAGTTTACGAAATTGTCGGTTAAAAAAAAACCCTAAAAACCATTCTGATTATGTTTTTCTGGTTTTTTCTGGTTTTTTGCTTCAATAGTTCATCTTTATTGCTTTGTTGCACAAAAGAGTTGATTTTCATAGTTCATTTTTGTGCTTTTTAGTGGTTCCATAAATTTTAGTGTTTTTATAATATTTACAAATTACCACAATCAGAATATTTTGCATTATCACATTGTAAAAATTTGGAAGTAGATTTTGGATTCTATCATAATGGAAATATTTGTGGCATGATCTTGATGTCTGCTGTGTATATTAAGGATTGCTTTCTTAGTACTTTTTTATGCATCGATAGTATATGTTTATTGCTTTCAATATATATTTGATGATGGGTGTTTTTTTTTATATGGTTGATTTGTGTTTTGGGATATGAAGTTGTTTGGAGCACGTGCTTACTCCTTGTTTGTTTTTTCAATTTTATATGGGGTTGCTTATATGAAGTTTGGATTGGCTTCTTAGTAATGGAATTATGCTATGATGGTACATGGTTTTTGATTTCATGTTATATTTTGATGTTTTGTGCGTTTTTAAATTTTTTCCTAGTTATTCAGGTGTTTTTAAAAGTGTTAATTGGCATGGCGAAAGGTAGCGGGAAAATGAAGGTTGTATCAATAGTGAGGAATACGAGGAGGAGATCACAGTGATGTTAGGAGGGGGAAGGTGTTTTTATTGTACACGAATATCAGCCCTTTAATAGTCTATGAAGTTGTGATTGTTTCCTTATTAATAAATTTATGCTTTATAGTACATTTTTGTTGCTTTCATGGTACATAGTATATGTTTTACTTTTTTGGAATAGTTATTGCTTCGGTAGTACTATTTTTATGCTTTAATAGGCCATCTTTCTTACTTTAGTTGTATATGAAGTTGTGATTGCTTCCTTATTAATAGATATATGCTTTTATAGTACCTTTTTTTTTTTTTTTTCATGGTACATAATATATGTTTTTGCTTTTTTTGGAATAGTTATTGCTTCAGTAGTACTGTCGTACTGTTTTTATGCTTCAATAGGTCATTTTATATAAGCGATAAATTTGCAAAAAATTAATATGATTGAAAAGCAGTTTTGTAAAACTGAAGCTCTCAACTTAAAAATATTAATAAATAAAATAGTTAGCAATTAAAAATTATAAATGAAGCAAAAATAAATACTAAGGAAGCGAAAAATCATTACTATCATTGCAATGATTTATAAAGTTGTAATGAATTATATAGTTGCAATGAATTAAAGCAAAGATAGATGAAGCAAAAAAAAATAAAATAGTAACGAAGCAGAAAATCATTACTATCGTTGCAAAAAACCAATACTAAGGAAGCAAAAAATCATTAATATCATTTTGGATGAAGAACCGTGTATGGCTAGAGGTTAGAGAAATCACAAATCTTTTCCATATCCAAAATTGTAACCATCCATAATTAAAATCAACATTTTTTCGGTTTTGACTGTTATTACCTTAATGAATAACTAACGAAGCAGAAAATCATTTCTATCGTTGCAAAAGACCAATACTAAGGAAGATAAAAATCATTACTATTGTTTTGGATGAAGAACCGTGAATGGATAGAGGTGAGAGAAATCACAAATCTTTTCCATATCCAAAATTGTAACCGTCCATAAATAAAATCAGCGTTTTTTCGGTCTTGACTGTTATTACCTTAATGAATAACTAACGAAACAGAAAATCATTACTTTCGTTGCAAAAAACCAATACTAAGGAATTAGAAAATCATTACTATCGTTTTGGATGAAGAACCGTGAATGGCTATAGGTGGGAGAAATCACAAATCGTTTTCATATCCAAAATTGTAACCGTCCATTAATAAAATCAATGTTTTTTTCGGCTTTAACTGTTATTACCTTAATGAATAATTAACGAAGCAGAAAATCATTACTATCGTTGCAAAAACCAATACTAAGGAATTAGAAATCATTACTATCATTTTGGATGAAGAACCGTGAATGGCTATAGGTGGGAGAAATCACAAATTGCTTCCATATCCAATATTGTAACCGTCCATAAATAAAATCAACAATTATTTTGGTTTTGACTATTATACCCTTAATGAATAATATTTATCGCAAAAATAGAGTAAAAATTGATTTAATATTAGCCATAGATTGAAAGAGTCTCATGGATAGGATGTGTCCCTACGTTCTCACCTGGGGACCCTGGACTCATATAACCCTATCCCTATATATATATATATATATATATATATATATGATTTGGTTCAAATGGGACAACCCCCCTTATATGAGATATTGGGTATTTATTATAGCCGCTGGATTGATTTTTTGGATGATTCAGATTCATCCCATTATTTTAGGCATGTTGTTATTAGATTTAAATGGAAAAATTTGAAAGTCTATTTTTTATATTTTTATTTTTCTAGTAAGGATATTTTTGTCATTTGATTGGGTGTATAAGGTAAGTTATTATTCACCTATTTTAATTGACGCTATTTTTGGGGGAGTTCAAACAACACGATTGTTTTTTTGGGTCAACATAGTCCAGATTCGATCTCTTCCTTCTCCTCATATTCTCTCTCGAATTTTTCTCTCTTTGCATATTCTCTCCATATTCTCTCTTTGGGAAAAAAAACTGTTTTCAGTTTTTTTTGAGAAAAAAGTTGATTTCAGCTTTTTGAATTTCTAGGTAATCGGTTGCATTTGTGAATGTTTGTTTTGGTATTTAAGTGCTTCTCAACCTGGTTCTTCATCAAGTTACAGATTGTTTTGGGGAAAAAAGTGTTTCAAGCTTCTTTTGGGGAAAAAGCTGTTTCAAGCTATTTTTGGGGAAAAAACTGTTTCTAGCTTTTTTTTGGAGAATGGTGGTGTGTATTTTTAGTACACTTTTGATGTTTTAAGCTTGTCAATTATGTGTGTATTTTTAAAATTGGTTGTTTAATGATTTCCATATCTCTGGGAATATAATTATGTTGTATAAGAGCTCTTTATATTTATGAGAATATAATTATGTTGTATACTTAGTTTCATTTTAGTGCTTATTTAATACAATTTTGTTGTTTTGTGCAATACAGTTTTGTGTATGTCTTGAACATAGCTTAATTTCCATGGTAGTTATTTAATACAATTTTAATGTATTTGTCATCACATATACGTGTAGTGTTAGAATAAGTTTATTGTATTTGTCATTGCATTTTGTTGAATTGGAATGATAATATTTTTTTGTCTTGTTAATTACAGTTGCTAATTTGTTGAAGATGGCCAAATGATAACCAAAAGGCAACTTAATATTGGTGGTACAAGTGGTACAAGTAGTGGGGCGGGGGATGCAAATGTTCAGCCTAAGAAAAGGAGAAGGGGCAGTCGTGTTGTTGGAAATATAGTTATGATGTATACTTAGTTCAGTTTTATTGCTTATTTAATACAGTTTTGTGTATGTATACAACATAGTTAAATTTCCAGTGTAGTTATACAATACAATTTTACTGCATATTTCATCATAGTTTTGTGTACTGTTAGAATGAATTTATTGTATTTATTATTTTTAGTTCTTTTTTTTTGTATCTGTTTAATTTGGTATACTAATCAGCAGTTCTTAAATATTGATATGTATATATATATATATATATATATATACAGTGAACTCATATTATCTTTACATTACAATATATTTAAATATGCAGTGAAATATCTAATTTGGCATACTAATCAGCAGTTCTTAAATATTGATATATATATATATATATATATATATATATAGTGAACTCATATTATCTATGCATTACAATATATCTAAATATGCAATGAAATATCCAATTTGGTATACTAATCAACAGTTCTTAAATATCGATATATATATACAATGAACTCATATTATTTATACATTACAATATATCTAAATATGCAGTTTTTTTCTTAAATATCGATATATATAGTTTTATACAGTGAACTCATATTATTTATACATTACAATATAGAGTAGGTCTCTTGTAGGACCGTCTTACGGATCCTATTCCGTAAGACGGATCCTACTAGCCCACTAGCCCAGCAACCCGCCCCGCCCACCAGTCCACCTAGAGTCCAACCCACCCGCTTACAACACCTCACTCGCCCAGCAACAGCCCACCACCCGCCTACAACACACCTTATTTAAAAAAAAAATGCTCCAAAGCGGAATTGAACCCGTGACCTTAATAGACTTAAGATGGTGTTCTACCACTATACCACTAGTGCTTATTGTGCAAATTTAGTATAACAATTTATATAAATCCATTCATAAATACGCCTGGTAATTAAAAAAAATTTGAAAACGCCTATAAATGTAAAGGCTAAGAATCGAACCCAAGTCTATTAAAAAAACATGATACATTATATCAATAAATGGATATTTATAAAAGTGTTACTTTAACCACATCATATTTATTTTTTATTTTTTCTCTTTTTTTTGTTCCTATTTTGTAACTGTATTAAGAAATCTGATATTTTATCTCAACATACGGATGCTTTTACTTATTAAAGTGTTACTTTAACTATATCATATTTATTTTTTATTCTTACTTCTTTCCTTCATTTCTAATTTGTGACTATATTAAAAAATATGATACTTTATCTCAAAAACTAGATACTTTAACATATAAAAGTGTTACTTTAATATGTTATATATATATATATTTATTATAATATATTCATATTTGTGGCTATATTAAAAAACATGATACTTTATCTCAAACAATAGATACTTTAAGGTATAAAAGTGTTACTTTAACTCTGTTATATATATATTTATTATAATATATTCATAATTTGTGACTATATTAAAACATATGTTACTTTATCTCAAAAAAAATACTTTTACTTATAAAAGTATTACTTTAACTCTATCATATTTATTATTCATCTTTCTTTGTATTTATTATTAAAAAATGTAATACTTTATTTTAAAAAACAAATATTTTTACTCTTAAAACATGATATTTTGTCTCAAAAAATATTTATTTTACTCATAAAGGTGTTATTTTAACTCTGATATATTTATTTGTTCTTCAATGTAATGTAATATTTAATATCATAAAAGTATCATATTTAATATCAAATGTATCATGATTTCCAGCACTAGTATCAGTTTTTCAATGGAAAAAACATTAGTTACAAGACTAGAACTAGTACATTAAAAAATCCTATTTTTTGAATATGTAAAAATTAAAGTATCAATGTTCACCTTAAAAGTATCATATTTATTACTCAAAAATATCACTATTTTCGGATAAAGTATCAAGGTTTATATTCATGGTTATATCAAGGTTATACTAAATATGCACAACAAGAACCAGTGGGCTAGCGGTAGAACACCACCTTACCTTTATTAAGGTTGCGGGTTCAATTCCCCTGTGGAGCTCTCTTTTTTTTTTAAATAAGAGGGGCTGGGGCGCGTGGCCTGGGCGTAGCGGGTGGTCTGGGGCGCATAGCCTGGGCGCGGGCTGGTGGCCTGGGTGGGTGGGGGGCTATTAGTTGCAGTTTTTTTTTTTTTAATTTATCGGGTCCAGCGGGTTGGGCGGGCGGGCGGGCTGTAGGATCCATCTTACGAAATAGGATCCGTGAGACGGTCCTATATGAGTTTTTTCCTACAATGTATCTAAATATACGGTGAAATTTTTATTGTAAAAATTCGTGTATATCATCTCCTAAAATTTACGATTTCCCAACACTATTTTGGGATAAGTTTTTGGGTTGTGATCGTTATGATTTGGAAAGATTTTTATTGCCAAACTTTGTGTATATCATCTCCTAGAATTTAGGAACGTGTGATATCATGATCTTATATTTAAATAGTCCATTATACCCTAATAATTATGATTAATGATTATTAATTTTAATTTTCAGCCATTGAATCTAGACTCTCAATTGAAAAATATCAACGGTTTGAATGGATCCCCACCGTCTCATATAAGAGGAAGTGTCCCATTTGAACCATCCCCTATATATATATATATATATATAAGGGGAGGATCAAGTGAGACCATGTCTCTAGGTGAGACACAATGGACTAATCTACCATCCCCATTTAATCAATGGTTATGATTTAATGGATAAAAAATATATTAAAATATTAATTTAATCAATATAAGGGTAGTAGGGTAAAATAACATAACAAGTTAGTTACAAAAATGGAATCAAATCTCTTTCTCTCTCATACATCTCCCAATTTCCCAAATCTCACGTCTCTCTCTCTCTCTCTCTCTCTCTCTCTCTCTCTCTCCTCCATTAACGCAAATAAAGAAAATTGTGAAGAACTCGAAAATTACAGAAAAAAACAAGAAAAATCATGCAATATTACAAAGAAATAACGAACAATGAGTTCGAAAACTAAATATGCAACAAAACTCAACTAAATATGCATTATCTCAAAAACTATCTATGCGGCGTAAAAAAAACTAATATGTAGTGCGATATCCAACTATGCAAGAAGACGTCATAAACTATGCAACAAAATCAACTAACTATGTATTATCTAGAAACTATCTATGCATTGTGGAATAACTAAATATGCAGTACATTATGTAACATCCCATTTTTATAATTTCCAAAAGCAACATCCCATTTTCATAACTAAATATACATTATATTGAACATATTTATGCAATGTAGTATAACTACATATGCGATGCATTATATTCAATCATGTCTTGTTTTCATAAAACAGTGCCAACAAAATAACTAAATATGCATTATTTGATGTCTAATTATGCAGTAAAAGAACCCTAACTATGCTGTAAAATAAAAATATTTGGAAAGAAAACAGGTTCCTTAAAATCCGCCACAAAATCCGGCAGTGTCAATTTCAGCCCATAAAATCCGCTGGGACCACTAATTTGAATTACAAAATTACAATCTTACCCTTAAAATCAGCGAAAATTAGGAAATAATTAAAAAATTGAATTAATCACATCCCTTCATTTTTTAAGATCAATGGGTAAGATGAGTCCACACTGTCTCACCTAGGGAGGGTGGATTTTGTGGCGGAATTTAAGGAACATGTTTTCTTTCCAAATATTTTTATTTTACGATAGTTAGTGGTTCTTCTTGCATAATTAACATCAAATAATGCATATTTAGTTATTTTGTTGGCACTATTTTATGAAAACAAGACATAATTGAATATAATGTAATGCTTGTATATGTAGTTATACTAACGCATAAATAGTTCAATATAATGTATATTTAGTTATGAAAATGAGATGTTGCTTTTGGAAATTATAAAAATGGGATGTTACATAATGTACTGCATATTTAGTTATTCCACAATGCATAGATAGTTTCTAGATAATACATAGTTAGTTGATTTTGTTGCATAGTTTATGACGTATTCTCCAGCGTATAGCCGGATATATTGTACTACATATTAGTTTTTTTTATGCATAAATAGTTTTCAATAATGCATATTTAGTTGAGTTTTGTTGCATATTTAGTTTTCGAACTCATATGTCGAAATTTTTATTGTAATATTGCACCGATTTTCTTGTTTTTTTCTTTGTATTTTCATGAACTAAAATTTTCGAGTTCGATCTTCAACATTTTTTTATTTGCGTTAATGGAGGAATGTGTGTGTGTGTGTGTGTGTGTTATGATTTGGAAAGATTTTTATTGCCAAACTTTGTGTATATCATCTCCTAGAATTTAGGAGAGAGAAGAGTGTGATATCATTTTTTGATCTTATATTTAAATAGTCCATTATACCTACTAATAATTATGATTAATGATTATTAATTTTAATTTTCCATTAAATCATCCAATTGAAAAATATCAATGGTTTGGATGGATCCCCACCGTCTCATATAAGAGAAGTGTCCCATTTGAACCCCCCTATATATATATATATATATATATATATTATATATATATATAGATTTGTTCAAATGAGACCACCCTCTTTAGGTGAGATAGTGTGGACTCATCTTACCCATTGATCTTAAAAAATGAAGGAATGTGATTAATTCATTTTTTAATCATTTCTTAATTTTATTTAATTTTAAGGGTAAGATTGTAATTTTGTAATTCAAATTAGTGGTCCCAACGGTTTTATGGGTTGAAATTGACAAATCTTTTGTGGCGGAATTTAAGGAACATGTTTTCTTTCCAAATATTTTTATTTTATAAAGCATAGTTAGGGTTCTTCTCTGCATAATTATTAGACATCAAATAATGCATATTTAGTTATTTTGTTGGCATTGTTTTATGAAAACAAGACAAAATTGAATATAATATCTTGCATATGTAGTTATACTACACTAATAAATAAGTTCAATATAATGTATATTTAGTTATGAAAATGAGATGTTGCTTTTGGAAATTATAAAAATGGGATGTTACATAATGTACTTTGCATATTTAGTTATTCCACAATGCATAAATAGTTTCTAGATAATACATAATTAGTTGATTTTGTTGCATAGTTTATGACGTAAATTGCATAATTGGATATATTGTACTACATATTAGTTTTTTTACATTGCATAAATAGTTTTTCGGATAATGCATATTTAGTTGAGTTTTTTGCATATTTAGTTTTCGAACTCACTATTCGTTATTTCTCCGTAATATTGCATCAATTTTTCTTGTTTTTTCTTGTTTTCAAACTTTTTTCAGTTCTTCAAATTTTCTTTATTTGCGTTAATGGAGGAATGAGAGAGAGAGAGAGAGAGAGAGAGAGAGAGAGAGAGAGAGAGAGAGAGAGAGAGAGAGACGTGAGATTGGAAAATTGGGAGATGTATGAGAGAGAAGAGATTTGATTCCATTTTTGTAACTAACTTGTTATGTTATTTTACCCTACTACCCTTATATTGATTAAATTAATATTTTAATATATTTTTTATCCATTAAATCATACCCATTGATTAATAGTGGGGGATGGTTGAGATTAGTCCATTGTGTCTCACCTAGAGACATGGTCTCACTTGATCCTCCCCCTATATATATATATATATATATTATACATATCTCCATTTAATTTTAGTTTCAGTTTGTGTCGTGTGGGGAGAGTTGCCAGAGTAGAATACCCCACTTTATTTGAAGCCCATAAACAACAGAACACAACACTAAGCTTAACGTACGGGCCCATAAACAAAAATGAATAAATATGATTTAATGATATCTGTCTTTTCCATCAACTTATTGCACCCAACCCATGAACAAGAGAATATTAATAGATTCATTCTATCGGAGCCAAAACACATTAATTGCCAATGGACTGTAATATGAGTTGCCATAATCCTTAATCACATAGAATTGAGTCAAAAAAATAAATCAAAAATAAAAACAAATTCATTTAGTGAAGGAGCTTCCTCATGAAAATGTGGCTCAAATATATTCTGCATTGTCATGTCAAAAAACACTTAAAAAGAGTTCATATGATATTTTGTAGGGATGGCAATAGATGGAGACGGGGTTGGTATTGAATATACCATCTCCGTCCTAGAATCTCATCCCAAATATCATTTCCATACCACTTCCGCGTTTTGGGTATCTGGTACGGGGATATGAAATCTCTGCTGGGGGAACGGGTCCCCTCGGGAATCAGGTTCCTTATTTTTGTATTTACTAATAAAAAATATTTAAATAAATTATTTAAAATGACCAATAATTAAAATATATTAGAGTATTGTTACATTGAAGGTAGTTAGGTAGTTAGAGTTGTTAGACAGTTACAGTTAACTACCAAAGTTTGTTATGAGAAAATATCCCAGTCGAGTCTCTTGTATATAAACACCTTCACAGGCAATGAAAACTTTGAGTTGGTTTTATTTTCATTTTATATGTTTTTGTTCTGGTTTATTAGCATGGTATCATTCGCTGGGTGACTTCCCAATTTTTTGCTCTTACTTACTTTCTTTCGTCCATTGATCTCATCGATCTATCATTTAGTCGATGCTTCTTTTTCTTTGATGGAGAAGTACTTTTTCTTGTTTTTCCTCTTTCACCCCGATTACATTGCATCTAAATCGCACTAATGACACCTATTGGGAGGCTCATGTTATCTCAAATGTTATTGCACATAGCTTTGAAGATCACATTCTGGTGATACAGTTGCTCCACCAACTTCCAGTCCTGATTTCAACTATGGAGATGACAAGATCATTTCTTAGTAAGCTGGTTACTAGCTTCTATTTCTGAATCGATGATGGGGCATGTTAACCGATGCACTACAGCTGATGAAATCTGGATTACTTTCGAATGCCTTTTTCAATCTCAGTCAAAGGTCAGAGTTATGAATTTACGATTGCAACTCCAAACAACTCGCAAGGGAGATCTGTCTGTCAAGGAATACATTTTGAAGATGCGAGGAATTGCAGATGCTCTTCATGCTGCAAAACAATTTATTTATGATGACGATTTAGTTCTGTATATCCTTATTGGCTTTGGATCTGATTTTCAATCCATAGTAGTCAATCTCACATCCAGATGTGACTCTCTTAATCTTCAAGAAGTTCAGTTCGCATTACAATCTCATGAGATGAGATTATCTCAATTGGCTTCATCAGAGCAGTTGCCTTTAAGTTCTACTGTGCACCTTGTACAATCTCCTTCGATTGGTAGGCATTTTCCTAATAGTGGTTCTAGAGGAGGTTTTAATGTTCGATTTCATGGCCGTGGTCGTGGTAATCACAATTGTCTTGTGTGTCAAATTTGTGGGCGAAATAATCATGTCACACTTAGGTGTTATAAGAGGTTTGATGCCAATTTCACTAGCTTTGAATCTGGTACTCCTCAAGCACATTTTGCTGGTGCAGATTCTGGTTCCTTTTTTGGTATTCCTACTCCTGATAGGTTTCCTAAATCTAATCCAAATCGGTACATGGATAGTGGTGCCACAAATCATGTTACATCCAACAATTACACATCGAAAGCTTCACACTGCCTGTGGAGGTTCAAAAAAGCTCACAGTTGGGGATGGTTCCAAGCTCTCTGTTTCTCACATTGGTAAATCATTTTTTCCTTCCTTATCTCATTCTTAGTCCTTACATCTTCATAATATCCTCCGTGTTCCTGATATATCAAAGAATCTTTTTGTTAGTTTAAGTGGCTACAAAAATCTAGAGGGAGGGGGTGAATAGATTTTCCCAATTTTCTAATTTACGCCCTATTTTTCGAATATGAAGATGGTGAAGAATTAAGAGTGCAAAAATATAAACAACATACAATGATTTATAGAGCTTCAACCCACATAGGGCCTAATGCTTTATCACCCGGTATGTCCGAAGGGATTTTGAAAAAGAAAAAGTATAATAATAGATACCAAAATATTACAACCTTTACCTTGAAAAGTACCACACTCTTCTTACAATTCCATCTATGAAGATTACCACTATTTTCTCAATGAAGAGCACCAAACTCTTCAATACCTAGAATCAACCAAGTGTATTCTTACCACAAGAACACTAACTAGGATTTCTTGTTTTGGATAATTTGAAATAATTCAAGATTACAACTCAAATGAAGTATACAACTTTGAAGTGCAAATGTAATCAAGAAGGAAGCCTAATACTCAAGATGTGCAAGTGTAAAGCTTAGGCTAAATACAACAAGAATGTTGATAATGAAGAATAAGAGAATTTGCTGATTTTTCTTGTTGCTTTGTATAATTGTGTTATGTTTGATCCTTCAAGCCTTCAAGTATTTATAGGAGAGCTCTTTTATTTGAAAACCAACATAGGCTCCTCCTAGAAGAGTGAAACCTGTAAAAGAAATGCCAAACAATTGAAGAAAATAACTGTTAGAATCAAAGAAATAATTTCATGAAAAGTTGTGTGCTGCAACATATAATTTCTGCTGATAAAACACTAGGGCGACCGGTCGCCCTATAACAAATTTGAAGTAAAAAAGACGTTGGAAATATTTTAATACGAGTTGCCCTGGGGTTGGACCTGTCCAATACATAGGGGGACCAGCCGCCTAGGGGGTTGGACCGGTCCCCCTAAGGTTGGATCGGTCCCCCTTCAAACAGGGACCAACAATAAAAGTTTTGCAACTTCAGACATTGGTCGACCCCACCGGTCGCCCTCCCCCTCTTACCTCTCTGTTCCGGTTCTGTTTCAAAATACAACGTTCAGGTACGGGTTGCCCTATAAGGCAAACGGTCGACCTCAATACAGAGAAGTTGTCCGAATTTTATCAAAAATAAAGTTCAAGAAGTACTTCAAAAGTTAATAAAAATTATTGAAATTGTTTTAAAGTATTTGGAGAACATTTGGGGACATTGTTTTGGTATAAAACTCAATTATATGAATTGAAAATTACGACAAAAATATTTATCTAACAAACACCCCCTTTTTAATGATTACAAACCAAAACAATTTTAAGAGAGCGAAGTTTAAAACAAAATATGTTTTTCCGGTCAAAAACAACTATCCATTTTAAGCGACACTTTTCATGATGAAAATCATAAGAATAAGAGCAAATATTTTTCAAAACAATTTTAAAAGCTCTCCTTATCAACATGCTAAATAAAAATAAGCATAGAATCAATCAACTTAAAAGCTAAAAGCTCAGTTTATGCAAATATGACTTGATGTTCAAGAGCTGAAAAGCTCCCCTTGTCAAAGATAAGTCATTAGTCATAAGTAATAGTCCATTATGCGAGAAACATCCCATAATCCATCCACAACTTATAGCTTTTTTCTGTGATAGCTTACAACTTTTTCTGCGAGCTTTTTCTAGCTCACTTGATCTTACCATATGCTTATGAGCTCATTCTATTTTTCTCCCCATTTGGAATCATGAAAAAGACTATTAACATGATAAAAACTACATAAATAGACATCAACGAGCGCATGAACCATATCAATATCATGCTATTAAAAGGAAATCTTAAATTCCAAGATGTAAGGGTAATCAATAGGAGAAAATATGTAGAAACTCATTTGATGAATAAAACATGGTCACCATAAAGATATAAATCAATAATAATTAAGAGAGTCATGCAAAAGATGAAATTTTCATTGAGGCATTTTGTTAAGTTGGTTTTATACCAATGTATTGAGTGTTCAAAACTAGGATTTTGCATTGTTTTTGGGTATTTTAGTGTCGTTTGAGTCAATTTCATGTCATTAGTTGTCATCAGAGAGTTGGTACAGGTTTTGGTAGCCGAAATTGGTCAAAAACGATGAAAAACGTGTTTGAAATAAGGAAATCGCATTTGAGAGGAGAAAAAGCGAAAAATATTACTTAAGGCGTAGCGCTACAACGCTACCACCCCCGCGCGCAGCATAGGGGTCCAAAAAAGTCTCCAGGAGTGGGCAATTGCAGCGTTGCAGCTCTCAAAGTGAGCGCCGCAGCGCGTGTGTGGGCGGAAATAAGTTATATTTTGGCCTTTTTGGGCTTTTGACGGATTTTGGGCCTATAAATACAACGAATGACGCAAGGAACAAGGGTTGGAGATTTTCGAGAGCACACGGGATGACTTTGAGCAAGGAGAAAGAGTTCGCGACCAGATTTAAAGTCATCTATCTTCTGGAAACAGAGAGGATTCTTCCTTTGATTATTCTGATTTATTTTTCTACTATCTTTGTTGAAACCTAGCGATGTATAATTACTTTTTCATGAGTTCTTGTACATCCAATATGTGCTAAACCTATTTTTCTAGGGGATTAATGTAACTTACGTTTGAATCTATGTTTTGATTTCCAGTTTATGAGATTCGCATGCTATTTAATCTATTTTTGCTATTTGAATTGATTACCTCTGGATTATCTGATCAATAATTTAAATTGTTTAGTGTGTTTGATTTGACACTTGCGAGAGGTAATTGAACACTTGGCCATAGAATAGCATAACCTAGGGTTTCATAGAATCGAGAGGTTTATGAATCCTTTGAAGCTTGTGATAAAATATTCATTGAGCATATTAGGGTTTAATTTATGATTTTTATAGAGATTGAAATCCGAGTTGGAATCTAGAATCACTTGGCACTCGAGAGAGGACGTGATAAACGGTAGGAATATTGGCTTATAGATTAATAACATGTGATTAATAAACTGGATTGAGAACATATGGGATAACTAGGTGAATCAACCCTCTAAAATTCATCTCCTATGTGTTTGATAATTTGTCTGAACCAATTTGTTAGTTTAATTTTAGTTTTTTTTTAGTTTAACAAAAACCCATCTCTTTGATCATCTAGATAGAATTAAGCTATTATAATTATAGTACTTAATATAAAATTCGATACTAATCCCTATGGAGACGGTAACCAAATTTTTAAACTATACTAAAACTTGACACCATACGCTTGTGGTAAAAAAATCTCGATCAAGGTTTTGGCACCATTGCCGGGGATTGTTTATCCTGTTTTACACTAATATTGTTACCACGTAGTCTTAATCCTAATCTAGACTAGTTTAGAAAATATAATTTTGTGCTTCTCATTGACTTGTCTGTTTATGCGAGATTCTAAAGATATTAATTTGCTTTTGATCCCGAGATTTAAAGGACACTTTGAGCAATCAGAGCAGCAAAGCGAGCAGAGAATCAAGCAATGGCAGGGAACGGGGAAAATGAGAACAACGGAAACTTGGTTCTGAATGTGCCACCACAGCCTGAGACACAGGAAAGGTCAATCCGGGAATATTTCCGGCCGACTATGAACCAAAACTACTCCGGAATTGTATGCCAGCCCATAAATGCAAATAAATTTCGAACTGAAGTCGGGCCTCATAAGCATGGTTCAACACAATTAGTTTGGGGAGAGTCCAGTGGATGATCCGAATACACATCTGGCTACATTCTTGGAGATTTGTGATACCATCTAGATGAATGGTGTGTCTGATGAGGCTATTAAGTTGAGGCTTTTCTCGTTCTCACTCTGGGATAAAGCCAGACAATGGTTGCAGACGTTCGGACCTGGGAGTATCACTAGCTGGGATGATCTGACAGAAAAATTAATGGCAAAGTTCTTCGTTCCCAGAAAGACACTCCAATTGAAAAGCGAGATAGCTCAATTTCAACAGATCGATTTTGAGCCACTGTACGAAGCTTGGGAACGATTTAAGGATCTGTTGAGAAGATGCCCACATCATGGTTATGCGGACTGGCAGAGAGTCCAATACTTTTATAATGGTTTGAATGGGCATACGAGGACAATACTAGATACAGCAGTAGGGGGCACTTTGATGGCTAAAACTCCGACTGAGGCGTTATTTCTTCTTGAAGAAATGGCCACAAACAACTATCAATGGCCCTCTGAAAGATCAGTACCAAGGAAAGTTACCGGTGCTCTTGAGCTGGATCATATGTCGGTGCTAGCAGCTCAAATATCATATTTATCTAAACAACTGGCCATCATGAATTCGGGTGGAACACCGCAACAAACTGAGACACCACAAACGGTCGTTCAGGAAGCCGCCACATTCGATGCCGAGCAAGCTAATTATGTGACTAACCAGGGTTTTAACAATCGAGGTACTTAGTTACTAACTCATTATCACTCGGGACTTTGCAATCATGAAAATCTCTCCTACTGCAACAATAGAAATGTGTTGAACCCACCTCCGGGTTATTCCAACCCATCTAGATCTAATGCACCCATAGGTGAGAAGAAAGAGTCGCTCAAGAAATACTCGGTACGTTTATTGGAGAGACCAGGAATCGACTTAATAGGAGTGATGCACAGATTGACAATTTGGGTACAAAAATTTCTACCATGGAGACACACCTTAGGTTATTGGAAACCAAAATGGGACAGTTAGCCACCGCCATAAGCTCTCAGCAGAAGAAAGAAAATTTTCCAAGTAATACTGAGGTGAATCCGAGGAACATTGTAAACCCATCCAATTGAGGAGTGGTACTACATATGATGGTCCTAAGCTTCCCTCTCATGCCACCCATGAGAAGCTTTCCGATTCTGATTTATCTATTGAGGAGGAGTCAAAATAAGAAGAAGATAAGCAGAGCTATGAGCAGACGGAGGCTGACAAGCCAAAATATGCTCCCACTCTTAATTTGCGGTTCTAGTGCCTAACTCACTCCACTCCCTCAGAGATTTCACAAAAAGAAGCTAGATTCTCAATTTTCGAAATTCTTGGAGATTTTTAAGAAAATTCACATCAACATCCCATTTGCTGATGCACTCGAGCAAATGCCTAATTATACTAAATTCATGAAGAATGTGATGTTGAAAAAGAGGAAACAAGGCGAGTTCGAGACTGTAAAGCTTACAGAGGAATGCAACGCTATTTTGCAAAGGAAGCTACTATAGCAATTGAAAGATCCAGGGAGTTTCACTATCCCTTGTACTATTGGTGATTATATTTTTAATAAAGCCCTTTGCGATCTTGGGCTAGCATTAATCTTATGCCTTCATCTGTTTTCAGGAAATTAGGTCTTGGAGAGGTGAATCCATCCACCATCACCCTACAATTGGCGGACAGATCACTTACATATCTGCAAGGCGTAATCAAAGATGTTTTGTTGAAGGTGGAAAAGTTCGTATTTTCGGCAGACTTTGTTTTACTGGATATGGAGGAGGATCGAGAGGTTCCACTGATTTTGGGGAGACTATTTTTGGCTACTGGTCGCGCACTGATCGATGTTCAACATGGTGAACTAACTCTGCGAGTTAATGAAGAAGAAGTGATGTTCAACATTTATAATGCGATGATGTTTCAAGAAGAACAACACACTTGTAATTTCATAGATGTAGTAGAGCAGTGTGCCCGCTCGGAAGTAGCTCGACATGCTATTGTTGATCCATTGGAAATATGTCTCACCCAATCCCTAGTGCAAGGTATGGATTATGATTTTGATGATATTGATTTATTGGATTACGTGTTTTCTCTTGATGCCACATAGGTTGACACAAGCAAGGGTTTTAAGGAGAGTTTGGGAGATACAATCATTGAGGAAATCCCGAAGGTCACTCTAGAATTGAAGGAACTTCCTGCAAATCTCCGGTATGCATTTTTGGGTAAACACAATGCACATTCGGTAATAGTCTCCGTATTTTTATCCCCTTCAGAGTTAGATAAATTGTTGCGCATTTTGAGAAAACATAAGTCTGCATTGGGGTGGTCGATAGCCTATTTAAAGGGAATCAACCCTTCTATAGTGATGCATAAAATCCTCAAGGAGGACTATTACAACCCATCTATTGAGCACCAACGACGGCTTAATCCGACAATGAAAGAAGTAGTTAAGGCTGAAGTTCTTAAGTGGCTTAAGGCTGGCACCATTTATGCCATATAGTCCATGGGTAAGTCCAGTTCAAGTAGTTCCGAAAAAAGGGGGATGACAGTGGTAAAAAATTCCAACAATGAATTAATTTCTACACGTACAGTGACTGGGTGGCGAGTGTGCATAGATTATAGAAAATTGAACAAAGCCACTCGCAAAGACCATTTTCCCTTACCTTTTATTGATCAGATGTTGGATAGGTTGGCTGGCTATGACTACTATTGCTTTCTAGATGGATATTCGAGTATAATCATATTGCAATTGCTCCAGCGGATCAGGAGAAAACCACATTCACGTGTCCTTATAGTACCTCTGCATTCCGCAGGATGCCTTTTGGGTTGTTTAATGCACCAGCCACATTTCAGAGATGTATGATGTCTATTTTTCATGGCATGGTGGAGGAAATTATGGAGGTTTTTATGGATGATTTTTTAGTATTTGGTAAATATTTTGATCAATGCCTCCACAATTTATCTCTAGTTCTACAAAGGTGCCAAGACACCAATTTAGTGCTTGATTGGGAAAATTTTCACTTCATGGTGAAAGAAGGTATTGTGATTGGTCATAGGGTGTCT
The DNA here is from genome assembly GCA_016081115.2 of Rehmannia glutinosa. Classification (NCBI taxonomy): domain Eukaryota; kingdom Viridiplantae; phylum Streptophyta; class Magnoliopsida; order Lamiales; family Orobanchaceae; genus Rehmannia; species Rehmannia glutinosa. The sequence goes on from CM071925.1 coordinate 23,572,550, forward strand.
GCTGCAGGATTAGAGGTGGATCTAGCTAAAATAGTGGCGATTGAAAAATCACCACCTCCGGGAAACGTAAAAGGGATTAAGAGTTTTTTAGGACATGCTGGTTTTTATCATAGATTTATTAAAGATTTTTTTCAAAAATAACCAAGCCCTTATGTAATCTTCTTGAAAAAGATGTGTTTTTTTTTTTGATGATCTTTGTTTGCAGGCATTTGAGCGCATTAAGAAGGCACTTACTTCTGCTCCTATTATGGTGGTACCGGATTGGACACATCCCTTTGAGCTTATGTGTGATGCTAGTGATTATGCAGTAGGGGCAAAGACGAGATAAAATTTTCAAGGCCATCTATTATGGAAGCCGGATATTGGATGACGCCCAACAAAATTACACCACCACGGAAAAGGAGATGCTAGCAGTAATGTTTGCGTTTGACAAGTTTCGGCTTACTTGGTGGGTACTAAAGTCATTGTTTATACTAATCATGATGCTATTCGGTACTTCTTTGCGAAGAAAGATGCGAAACCACGTCTGATTAGATGGATTCTCCTCCTTCAAGAATTTGATATTGAGATCCGGGATAAGAAGAGTAGTGAGAATGTGGTATCCGACCACCTATCGAGGTAGGAACAGCCAAACGAGCTAATTGAAGCTCCGATTCAGGAGTCTTTCCCAGATGAGCGTATTTTGGTAGTAGAAACTCATCTCCCATGGTATGCTGATTTTGTGAAATATCTGGCTGGTTTGACTTCCCACCAGAAGAAGAAATTTATGCATTATGTTAAATCATATCTATGGGATGATCCACTTTTGTTCAAGAGGTGTGCGGATTTAGTTATTCGCCGTTGTGTGTCTCGAGAGGAGATGGAGGAGATTCTACAGCATTGCCATTATGCCCCCTATGGTGGTCATTTGGGGCCAACCCGCATGGCCGCTAAGGTATTGCAATCTGGATTTTATTTGCCTTCTCTATTCAAAGATTTTTATACTTTTGTGCAGACTTGTGACAGATGCCAGCGAGTTGGGAACATCTCTCGATGCCATGAGTTGCTTCTCACCAACATGATGGAAGTAGAATTGTTTGATGTTTGGGGGATTGACTTCATGGGTCCATTTTCCCCTTCATTTGGACATGACTATATCCTTCTTGCGGTTGATTATGTCTCTAAATGGGTGGAGGCAATTGCTACACCTACCAATGATGCCAAGGTAGTGTTGAAATTTTTACACAAGCACATATTCACTCATTTTGGCACTCCTAGGGCTATTGTTAGTGATGAAGGTACTCATTTGCAATAAACTGTTTAATAACCTTCTCTCTAAGTATGGTGTAAGGCACAAGGTTGCTTTAGGTTACCACCCGCAATCGAATGGATAGGCTGAAATTTCAAATCGCGAGGTGAAGTAGATCCTTGAGAAGACTTTGAGCTGTAATAGCAAGAACTGGGCTCATAAGTTGGATGACGCGCTTTGGGAATATCGAACAACCTTTAACACGCCTATTGGTTTGTCCCCACATCGCTTGGTGTTTGGGAAGGCATGTCACTTGTCGGTCGAGCTAGAGCATCGTGCCTATTGGGCCGTGAAGAAACTGAATTTTGACTTGAAGGTAGCGGGTGAGAATAGGTTATTGCAACTTGATGAGATGGAGGAATTCCGGAATGAGGCCTATGAGAATGCCAAAATATACAAGGAAAAGACCAAAAAATGGCATGATAAAATGATCTTGAGGCGCGAATTTCTTCCGGGCTAGCAGGTATTATAATTTGATTCTCGGTTGAAATTATTCCAAGGAAAACTGATATCGAGATGGTCTGGACCGTTTGTCATCGAGATTGTTTCGCTGTTTGGTGCTATAGAGTTGAGGTGTAAAGATGGCAGCACGCTTTAGGTTAATTGGCAGAGATTAAATCTCCCGCAGGGAGATGCGGATTCTTGAAGATCTGATAAAGTCTGGCTGAAGAATGTAAACTTAGCGCTTCTTAGGAGGCAACCCAAGCCCCTTTTATTGCTTTAGTAGTGTTAATATAGTTGAGTAGTTGTTTTTTTGTTTTATTGCATCATAGTTGATTTTTGCATTTTTAGGAGTAGCAAGTTACATCACATCCCGAACCTTTATTTTTACACGTGAGAGACGTGCTATGACGAAAAAACCGGGCAAAGACGGGGGCCGGGCCCCCTCGAAATCTAAATCCTCATGGGACGCCGTAGCAACGTTTAGCAGGTGAAATTTCTCCTTAGCCCAAGAAGTCCCTTTTAAACCGTGTCCCAGCCCATTAGTTTTAAAAAGCAAAACACTCCCTTCTCTCTTGGCGCTCGATGGGAAAACCTAGTTTTTCACCAAAACTACCACAAATCCCTTCCCCTCATCACAAGGAAGCACTCTAGCATCACACACATCACCTTCATCTTCCCCACTCATCATTTGGTAAGTTGATACTTCCAAAACCCTACCCCATGGTTTACCCCAATTCACTATTTCGTGTGTATGCATTGTAGTAGTGTTGAGCTCATTGTTTTTGAATTATGGATTGTGGTTTGATTGCTCATGTTAGAACGAGGTTTGGGTGTTGAATTTTTGGGATTGATTTGTACTATAATTGCATTTATCATCTTCTCCTAATTTCACGCATACAAGGTGTTTGATCAAATGCCCCAATGATATTTTCACATTATTGAGTGCCATCTTGCATGCTTATGCTTGTAGTCTCGACATGATGCTATTTCATACACTTGGGTGCGTTTTCTAACTACATTGCTTGTTGATTTTTCACCCTCACCGAGTTTCATGTATCCACGGGTTTTGTTTTGGTGTTTCCTTTTGTAGGTGCTAAACATGGGAAGGAGCAGGAGCAAAGATAAGGGCAAGCAAAAGGCATCCACCTATGAGAAATACGACACCGAGAGATTCGTTAGCGAGGAGGCACATAAATGTTTTTTTGGTAAATTAATGACTCACCGGATAAATGTTGAGCAGGGGTTTCAACCTGGGCCGCAAGACAGGCATCTCAAATGTATGATCCGGGAGCGACGTTGGCAAAAGTTGTGTGCACCACCTCCACCATTCGCATCGGAGCTTGTTAAGGAATTTTATGCCAACGCTAGTGATCCCGATTAGGACCCAATAGAGGTATTCCTACGTGGAGAGTGAGTCATTTGCACCCCTGAGGCGATTTGACAATATTATTCTTTACCAGAGGTTGATCACCGATAGTGCACAAAGTTTCTTTCAGAGAGCCGGATCTCGATATGATTGTCCAGGCCCTCTATCGCCCGGGCACTGAATGGCACCCTGCCGGGCCAGTGCGGGTGCACTGGTTTTCTCCCACACGACACTTAGTCGCTATGGTAGTGCATGATATCACTTTATA